>KB673257.1:40336-69408 GCA_000349145.1 Anopheles dirus | reverse complement strand
GCAGGGTGTGTGGAGGAGGAGAATGAACCACGAGCTAGCTGAGCTGTATGGCGGACCTGACATCCTGACGGTGGATATAGGCCGGAAGGATACGCTGGCTGGGACACTTGATGAGGATGCCGGACTCTTGTCGCACCAGGAAGGTTCTCGTCAGCGACCCGTTCGGCACGAGGCGCAGAGGAGCGCAGCGAGCTCGTTGGCTGCTTGTCGTCCATGCTATCATTTTGTTCCGTGTTCATTGTGTTCATGTAAGTGACCACAGTCGCACAGTAAGTGACCACAAGTTTTGATCGAAAAAATATACAGAAACAGGGTAAAGGCTCGAAATAAATTCAACATCATCGTTCATCAGACACTCAAAAAATTGTCGTACATTTTTGTGATAAGTTTTTGCTTCCGACGGAGTTACGATAAGGTATTTTGGGAGAACGGGATGAGGCGATGGTAAAATTTTTAAAAAAATATGAACATTGAAGCCGAATATCCTAGAACTCCATTCTTAAATAACGCGAAATTTTCAAATAAAGTCAATGTTCGCTATTCGATTTTGAGATTCACGATTTGAGGGTTTAGGTGACAAAGTGACCTTCTATGAAAATATTGATTAGCTTTACGTTGACCGATTGGCTGTGTATACCCTGTAATTGTTCAAGAATAGATGAAAAAATGCTGAAAATCAAGAAAAGTTGGCGCACGGCTGACTGAATATTTTCAGCTCAATCGGGTGATAAATTCCATAAACTGTATTTTAGTAGTATCTGGAACTTTTAAAAGTAGTATCTGATATTAACGGGTTTTTCATTTGTGAAAATCCTTCAAAAAGCGTAGCAACAAATAAAGGCTTTGAGTGAAACCCGTTTGTCCATAGCTCTAAACATTTTCGAGTTATACAACCTTTAAGCTGCAAACATGTGAATTGACACCTGGTTAAACCTAGTGCTAAAAACGCTTATCATCATCAAGATTCAGAAAAAAAAACTGTAGTTTTCTATTCAGCTGCTAATTATTATAAAAAATGTGCATGTCCACCGATTCGTTCTACGTTCACCCATTGTGAGCCGGTCCGGCGGCTAGTAGTAGTGTCAGTGGCGTATCAAGGCATGAGAAGGCACTAAACGGATAGATGCGATGGGCCCTCGTTCGTTTGTAATAATTTTAGAATAATTTAGGAAACAACACTTTACAGTTTGCGGGTATTCATGCAAAGTTTTAGTGTTTTTGGGGACCTCACTTTACACTTTAGTTTTTTAGCGGACCTCACTTTACGACGCGACCCCAGCCCAGAGGCGTAAAGAAAAATAGCTTTTCTCATACCATTCTTCAACGACCAAGCCACTTGTTGGCCCGCATATCTATGCGTCCGCTTACTTGGGTTACCGCTTGATCCACCTATGGGGCTTCTACGGCCTCGAGCCCCCGGAACCACTTTGTGTACTTACATCCGCGGTTGAGTACCGGAACCGACCTGACCAGACCTGTCTTTCTTGGTTTAGTCTCTCCTGAGCAAGAAGTGTCTATACGATTATGGTGATGTAAATAAGTAACCCATAAAAGCGCGAATGTTTGTGACTCAGATAGTATCACTTCCATGACAGCAATCACATTTATATCGTCCCTCTGTGCTGTAGTTGCTGTGAAGTTTAATGCAACTTGCAACATCGTAGCAACTGTTAATTTGCATTATAACAAATTATGAAATTGGTAGTTTTCACTAGAAAAATAGTCGTAAAATTTAATACTGTACAATTTTTGTAAAATAAATTATTTTTTAAAGAGAATTCAATTAAATTACAAAGACTGAAAACATGTTACTATTTCATGCAGGCTTTGATAAACTTTCGCTAGTTTTTCGACATCACGAATAAGAGATTTTAATACATGTGAATGATGTTATACTCAACATAAAATTGCTAGAGCTGTAGTTCTATCCCTATTTGCAGGCAATATGGGTTTAAATGGTTAATAGCAGATTTATTGCCGTTTCGACAGCCTTTAAAATATAAAAACAGTATTATAGAAGAAAATTAACACTTAAGGTCACATGGATCGAATAGTCCTTTCGTGCAAACCGTGTCATTTCTGAAGTTTGTGAAGGCTAATTTTGCCATTTGTGGACCGATTGGATTGAAATTTGCACCATCCGTCGAGTTTGTGACTCTACCTCTTTCCGTTTCTTCTCCGAGTTCCCACAAGTAAAAATCCGCCGACGTCAACACTTAAAAAGCCTTGAAAACTATATGTAAAATATGTCGGAGCCGAAATTAACAAAAAATCCAAAATGGTCCAGGACCTACAAAATAAGCTGATCCGGAAATTTCCGATCAAAATTGTGGAAATGGCATCACTGTATATATCGACTACCACTGTCTCCGTATAGAGAAATCCATGTGCTGCTTGAGGCGAATTACCGATACTATGGAAAATCGTTTAGACTAATCGTTTAGAAAACACAATGCATTGTGCATTGTGCAAAGCGTGATTTTAATATCAAATGTCACAAACTATAAGCAAAAAACATATATTTTCTAATTTCCGAAAAATTAGCTCCGAAAAATGTTACGTTTAGTTTTAGAGGTTTCTTAAATTTTGACGTTGGCGGATTTTTACTTCAAGGAGCCGGGAGAGAAAACGAAAAGAGGTAGGGTCACAAACTCAACGGACTATAATAACATACTAAAATAGTTAGCGCACAACTAGTGAAAATTTCAACCCAATTCAACCCCCCAGGTCAACAAATAGCAAAAATAACCTTCTTGGTGTCAATTGACATCTTGATTTTCACGAAATGAGTAACAAGTTGTAGTTCAGTCTCCTACGGATATTGAAATATTTTAAAAAATATATATATAAACTTTAAAGTGAAACCAGTTTCTCGATAACCGTTTTTAGGGTTATCGAAGCTCAAAGTTGCAAGTGTCAATTGACACCTGATTTGCCCGTTGGTGTTAAAAAGCATTGAATAAATGAACATTCATTATTTGTATAAAACATTCAAACTATTCAGAAAATGGCAGTATATTTTGAAATAGCAATGTAATTGATACAACACATGGAACTAAGGTGGAAATTATTACGATCTTACGATGTAAAACTTCTTCCATTACATACGATGTAAAACTTCTTCCATTGTTTCTGTGGAGTAATATTTGGGAGTTTTGTTTGTTCTGCCGAAAACTCGCACACATATCCCAATTATCTTTGAATAATGGTTTATTGTGGAACGTAAGTACGAACGGTACCTTTTTGGATTGAATACAATGTTCCAAGTCCATCTCTAAGGCCAATTCAGGATTTCCTCAAAGCAGACTCAAAACAACAAACCTATCTTGAAAATTTACATTTTCAAAGGAAAATTATCCGCTGCGATGTATAAAAAGAAACCGGTAGATTGTGCATCAAATGCGTTACTAATATTCAGGAGGGAACATAATTAAGACAAAACTGCAATAAAGTAATTTCAACTTCAGACAAATTTACCTAAACCAACAAAAAATAGTTCTTTTCTTTCACGCAAATTCTATTTCTGGAGTAACCACAACTGTTTTGAAAATTCAGGGTGAAATTTCAAGTAGCAATTTTACCCTCAATCGCTTAGACATTTTATAATTCACTACTTACATAATTTATCATAAGCATAAATTAGAAACGACGAAGGCATATCAGTCACTTTGTAGAGAAAGATGCTTCGTCACATTTTTGGACCCATTTGTGTGAAAGGACAATGGAGAAACCGCTACAGTTGTTATTCAAATTTAAAATCACAGAAAATTGTGCCATTTCCACAATTTAAATCGGATTTTTTTTGTAGATCCTGGACCACTTCCATTTCATAGAATTCGAGCTCTGAAAATTTTTACGTAGTTTTTAAGATTTTTAAAATTTTGACGTCGGCGTATTTTTGCATTAGAGGGGCTAGGGAGAAAACGGTAGGATATAAATTCAACGGATTATAAAAATAGGACAGTTAGGTGAAAATTGGTGAAAATTTCAGCCCAATCTGTTAAAATTTGCCAAAAATTGACACCTCGATTTGCACCAAAGGAGGCAAATTTAGGAGTTTAAAATAATTATTCTTTACCTTTCTAAAAAACTTACACATGTGATATGTTCCACACATTATTATCACCTAAGATTTTGTAATATAGTGAATTGTTTATTGAAAATAGTTCTACTCTAAATGTGTTTTTTAACCAGTCTACTTCAAGAATGAGACGTGCCGGGCTAAACAGTAATAGGTAGTGTGGATAATGCATAAAATAAGCCATCCTTTCAACAGACCATTTTACGTGTTTTAAATTTCGATATCGAAAATCATATCACTTTTAAACTCAATATTTTTCACATCAGCCCCTTGCTTCTTTCCGTTGTTTGACTTCGCGTCCGCTGCTTTAGTGCCCTTATTGTTGTTTTTCCGCTTGGAGGCCGACTTCGGGCGACCGTTCTTACCGCCCTTCAAAGCCACGATTTCCTTATCACCAGATTCCGAGTCGAAAGAGACTCCGCTGTCATCCTCCATCGCGTCCTTCTCATCGTGCTGACCACTGCTAGAACAATGCTCTTCATCGTGATGTTGCTGCGAAACCAACAAGAGAAAAGATGTATAGAAAACAATGCGCGCAATTGCGTCGTCTGATTAGATGATGATTCCGCACATACCGCATCTTTTTCATCGTTATCAGTGCTTTCGCCTTCACTCATGCGACGTGCATCTGCGCGCCGTTGAGCCTCCTTTCTTTTAAGAGTTTTTTTCTTCATGGTAAGTATACAAGAGTTTGATCTGTGAAAAGAATTAAGAGAAAACCATAGAATGTCGTTCATCACAAATAGTTCCTACGAGTTCTACCTAAACAGTTGTTTCCGGATTGAGTTGTTGAATCGAACTGTCTTACGGCACTCTTCTCCCATCGATCTGGCCAACTCAACCGAGGTTCCCAAGTCATCCACCGAGGAACACTCGCTAATACTCCGATCGTACGAACTGCGTTTCAGGATGCTTTTGTATTTTCGCGCAAGCGTCGGTATCGTCGTCCCTTCCTCACCACCATCCGATTCTTTCAACGGACAACACTCGGACAGGCTGCGAATCTTTCTGGCCTTCGATTCCGGACTGTCAATCGCTTTCGACGCGAATGTTGAATGCTCCTGTTCGGAGCCGGCTTTGGACTGTTCGACGTAACTTCCCGTTGCGGCTTCGTTTTCCACGATCACTTTCAGATGATCGCAGAAGGAATCTGAAAGTGATCGTTCCTTCTTCTTCTTGCGAGAGTTTCGTTTGGCTTTCAGCATGCTACGCGCTTTTTCCGCATCCGTGCCCTCCTTTTCATCGCATTCTTCAGCAGACGTTGCGGAGGGGGCTTCAGGAAGCGAGCGAACCTTTGTCTCTCCCTCTTCCTCCCCCTGCTCTGCTTCCACTCCCGGTTCACCATCCCCGTGTGACTGATCGGCTTCCTCTCGCTTGGTGATTTCTATGCTCATCAGTCCGCCTGACTTCACCGTCGCGCAAGATTGACCTTGGCGCACCACCGCTATGCACAAGCTGTCGTCCTCTATTTCCTTCCCGAATTTGTTGATTTTATCCGTAATATCCTCCATGATGGAGTACTCCACTGTTTCGTGTTCATCCGGACCAGCCTGATAGCACGACACGTTGGCGATATTGAGAGTGATCTGAATGATGAGGTTATTATCCCATTCTTCGTGCAGTACTTCAGTAACCAGCGCGTTTGGGAAGCGCACAAAGAACACGTAATAGCATGGGAAGTATCCGTTGCCTACGTTTGAGAAACGACAGTGCACGGAATCTGTTCGGTTTTCCAGCACTATCGTGTTAGGATCAACATTGCGTACGTTGAGCGTGAAAGCGAGAAGATTTTCCATTTTATTCACGGAAAACTTAGGAAAGATCGTCTTTTTCGGTGCTTCCATAACTGATGACACCATTTTCGATTCGCCTGCCAATGAATCGCAACCGGCGTTAGGAAGCATATTGACTTCTTCTATCAGTTTAGCCGACTCTTTCGCCTTTGTTGGTGGCGCGTTGACACTATTAATGTCCTGCAGTGTTATACTTCTCTTCCGCAGTACGGGCAACGTGACCGTGAGTTGCCGTTCATCAACGTTGAAGGAGGCCTTTCCATCGTTTTCTTTTACTTCGTAGGGCAACTTCAACTCTAGCTTGTATCTAGCCGGCTTTTCGCTCACCAAGTGTAGCGTTGTCTTAGTTACATCCAGCGCACACTCCGTTGTCGATTTTAACAATGGCAAAGTAATCACAACTTTCAGCTCTCGTGGAATTGTGACATCGATTTTAGCATCGAGCTCATTAGTCATTTCTCCATACTCTACGTCCCGCCGCTGAATGATTTTGTACTCTGGTGTAGTGTAGAACGTATCGCCTGCACCTGCTGCAGCAGTTCGATTAATGTTTTCCTTATTTTTCGCTTTCGCGGATCTCTCTCCTTCGAAGTTAGAGCGTCCCTCCGTGGAGGGCCGCGAAGCAGGTAGCGGTGGAAGCAATTTCTCGAACAGTTCATCCTTGGGCAAGCTATCGCAATGGGGCATCTTCTCACGGACGACAGAACTGCTCGGAGTCCCTTTGTACTGAAGCTTTGGGAAGCGAAGATTGGCCCGGTCCAGTTTCACCTTGAAAGACTTCTCCACAGCGTCCAATGACGTATCGTTGAGCAGCTTGCGGAAGCCGTCATTTTTCGAAGCCAAATGAAGTGAGTCCGGATGAAACATGACATCGTACACAATGCACTCGACGCGCTTGTTATCGTAGTCCTTCCTCGGTTGGGTCTGTGCATACGGGATGCTCCATTTGAGACCCTTCGTGCCGTCCTCATTCACGCCGGAGGCGCTGGTAGGTTTCTGCACCAGTTCCGATTGACACACATTGACGAATCCTTTGCGCTTGCCATCCACGATTGTTTTTATTACGTAACCCGGCGAGGGCTTCAGGAACTTAACGTCGTATCCCCGTTCCGCTTCAAGTACGGACAACTCCTCTTCATACTGTTTGCGATTATCACGTAGGTCGTTGCAGTACTCCATGAAAAGAGCCCGGAACTCTTCATTATCCAAACAACGGGTGATGTTCCGGAATTCGTCTCGCGAGATATTAAAATCTTTCGTCGACATATTCAAAACAGGAAACGATTAATTCAGCACAGGCTACAGGAACCGACAAGCGATAACGAACAAAAATAACTATTACGCAGTATACTTTGTTTATTCGGAGATAAATTTTCAGGTGTTTCGTTGCCAAGATCCCGGCAAGTTTTTTTTATACAGGGATCGTCACGCATTCTCGCAATGCAGTTTGACAGCTGTATATCAACGAGAATGGCGAAAAGGTTAGCTCACAATTGTCATTTTGACAACCGATGTACAGTTCAGAGAGTGATAAAGTGCAACACTGTTCACCCGGATACGTTTTAACCGGGTGTCTATTTATCCGTGCTGTTAGCAAAATACTATTGAACTAAGTTGATCTACATGACTAATCCAAGTCTCAAGTTATTTGTAAAGTGTTCATTTGCATTTCACAAACTGTTCGGAAATTTTACTTCCACTTTATAATCGTTTCGCATATGTAATTGTACTTAACTTCAATAGGGTTATTGTGTTTGTTTTGATGCTTGTATTGGTTTATCCGTTTGATTATTAATTTATTTATACGATGGGAAACGTACAAATGTTCTCAACGACCTGTGAGTAGGAGGATGACCCATGTTGGTTAGTATTACCTTCAACTCTACGACCGGATACCCGGGTATGATTTTCATTTTTAAAATTGTATAACTTTCTAGAGCAAAGTCACATCCCCAAAATTTTTCGTTTTAACACTTTAATAGCTTTGGTTCTAATTCTTATTAAAATTTCAAATTTAGTTCAGATATGCCAAAATTAGTTTCCCATCCCATCGTGAAAAAACCGGTATTTTAAAAACTCATTTAGTAAGTTAATTCTTCATTTTTATAAATGATTACTCGCTTTGTTTGCATAACGCAAGTCAAGATATGTCGTGACAGATGAACTCTATTTGGTCTTATGCATAAATTGTATCTTATAATTCTCGTAATTTGTAGTTTTTAAACTGAAAATGTTTTGATAGTTTATTATGTTAATACATAAAATGGAATAAGATGACTGCATAAATTTTTGCTGATCACTTTTCATCGCTCTACTCCAACATCACGCTGCCGCAATCCGACATAAATGCTGCTACCGCGATTTTAACGCCGTTGTTGCGTCCTGCAACTTTCTTTCTTGTGCTTTACTAAAAAAATAAACAAAATACGGTTCTCTTAACAACCAGCCGTCCTGGCTTTATTCACGGTAGTTAAAAAAATCCGTAGCTTTCCTCTCCGTGCACAAAAAGAAGGGCCGTTACGCCGACGCAAACGGCTTTTATAAGCGGAGTTGTTTCTCTCTCTCTCGTTCGTTTTGTCGTGGGTGGGGGTAATGATGGCCTCCTTGCAGCATCGAAAGAGAGAGTGATGGGTCCTCCATCCTCCGAATGGCCGTGTTCTTTTACGCGCGAAGGTGTTACAGCAGCTCCCTCTGTTGGTCGATGGCGATTCGACCGTAGCGCCATCTGTTGGTTTAAGTTTGATGCACTGCTAAGCTAACCTGGCGCAATCTTTACCGATCACACCGTCAACATGATCTAAGCGCTTAGATCTTCGTTGACAGCCGTTATCAAACGCTGCAAAGATTCTCTAGTGTCTGTCCTGACGGTAATCTTCAACAAGTCTTTGCAGCTGAAACGCTTTCCTCATCGATGGAAATTCTCGTTCATGTTTCCTGTGTTTAAAAAGGACGATCGAGCCGACGTAACGAAGTATCGAGGCATATCTATGCTTTGTGCCTGCAGCAAAGTCTTTGAGCTACTCGTATATAACCATATATTACGAGGGTTTAAGCAAGTTATATCTAGTCATCAGCATGGGTTTTTACCGAACCGCTCCATTGAAACGAAACTTGTGTCCTTGCTAAACATCTGCTACACATCACTTGAGAAAGGAATACAAGTTGATGTGGCATATACAGACTTTCACGCTGCCTTCGACTCTGTTAACCATCTACTTTTGCTTGCCAAATTATCAACGTATGGTGTCAGTAATGGGATGACAGAATGGCTTGTCAGTTATTTGACTAACCGTGAAATTGTTGTAAACGTGGAAGGATCGCTCTCTCAGTCATTTTCTAACGTCTCTGGAGTTCCTCTACTTGGTTCTCTTTTATTTATTATTTTAATAAATTACATTGTCATCACGTTACCTGATTGCAGCAAGCTTCTCTACGCAGACGACTTCAAGTTATTTCTACCTGTGCTACAACCTTCCGACTGCCATAAGCTACAAAACTGCGTGTCTAACTTTAATAGATGGTGTGTTACGAACGTCATGTCTGTAAATGTCTTAAAGTGCAGTGTGATTACCTTCTCTAGGAAAAAGGCTCCGATTGTTTTTGACTACAAGCTAGCTGAATCATCGATTCCTAGAGCAGTGTTAGTGCGTGATCTCGGTGTCCACTTAGATAGCAAACTAACATTTCAGGAGCACTATGAGGTTACTTTAAAAAAAGCGTTTCGTTTATTAGGTTTCGTGTTGCGTGTGGCTAGGGACTTTAAGGACCCATTCTGTATAAAGTCGTTGTTGTGCTATTGTTCGTCCTACCATTGAATTTGCCAGTGTGTTATGGTGTCCTAACCAGCAATATAGGGTTGACAGGATCGAAAGATTGCAAAGAAAATTGACACGTGTTCTTTATTATCGTTTACCGTGGTCGAATACCAGTGTTTGTCCGTGTTACCGTACTCGTTGCTAGTTGTTCGGACTCGAATCGCTCGAACACCGTAGAATGTGCACAGTGCTTATTCTTACACAAGCTTTTATGTGGTTCAGTTGACGCCCCGTCCAATCTAGAACAGGTGAACTTTCAGCTCCTAGAACAATGTGTGGTCAACAAACCCAGGTGTGAGACCAGGTAAGGTACTCAGACCTAGGTCATTGCTCAGAGCTGACTTCAATTCGACCTTGTTTAGAACGCGTAACCCTATAATAGTAATCGTCTAAAGGTGTAATAGTTTAGGCAACTCAATCGACTTTATCTCTAGTGTGTCCAGTGTAAAAGCGGTTCTCCATCGTCTGTTTTTGAGTGTTTAAAAGTTTGTCTCGTTTTTAGCCATAAGTATGTTATGTAAGCCTCTGTTTGCCGGATAACTTACAGGGTTTACCACAGCCGGTGACACATACTGCACACTTTTTGAAGCAAGCGGCATACTCACTTCGAAGCCACCGCGGTGTGTCAACACCCACCGGTGGCTGTGGTAAACCATGTAATGCTAAATAATAATAATAATAATAATAATAATAATAATAATAATAATAAGGTGTTAAAAGTATTTTATTTGAATTTTAGATTTATTTTAAATTTAAACGACGCGCTATAATATAAGTATGAAATCCTACGTATTTGGCCCTTTTCTGTTTTCTGTTATTTGCTTTTATTTCATGAATTTCATATTTTGGCACATTCATATTTTCAACAATATATGTAGTGTATTGAACACAGTACCATTTTCGGCGGTGTAAATGATGTAAGGACAAAATCTTCAATTGAAATAAATATGTACGGTGGGTATGAGTGCTTATTATGTTGAACAGACAATCATATTTTATACGTTTTTATATAAATGAATACTTCTAATTGGATGACTAGCGAAGAACCGGCTGGCCTAATTATTGAATATAGAGAGGCAGGAATAAAACCCTATCCCGGTGAACATTCGTCATCTACTCGGAAGATGTTAGCTTATAATTTTCTTCAAATGAATAACGCCGGGTCAACTAGTAATACAGGATTCCAACAATTCCACAATTCCTAGTAGAACAATTCCAATCTTCTACTGCTAAAGTTGGACGTGACGTTAGTGGTAGAAAAAATCATACTGGATGTTGTTATATATGTAGCGAAAGCAACATACAAAAACAGTGGTAGTCAATGTCACAAACTTGTATCTGCGCAGCACTCCCATCAGATACTAAATGTAACATTGGTTAACCGAGTATTATTAGGAATGATATTAAAATGCTATCAAGAATACTAATTGTTGTGGATGTGAATTTGTCAGCTGGGGACTCGCCTTGTGACAGCTGGTCTGACGCCGGTCGATGCCCTCAGTGAAACAAGGAGTGAGACGATAGCAGCCAAAGAGCGAGGATCGAGGACGAACTCTCCCGCTAGGCCGTGCGGGCCTCCCCTCACACAGTGCGTGTTCATTGTAAAATTTGTAAATGTAAATAAAGTCCGTTTAATAAAAGTAAAATATGTTTGTAAAGTCCCAAACATAACACTAAGAATGGAATTCACATAATGGAAATATAATGCTAACTCATTTTTGCCTTAAATAAGTAAATAGAACACATATAATTAATTATTAGACAATTATTTGGGTGTAATTTACCTATGGTTTACATATTTAGTGAATTCTGTGCATAAGAAAATCTGTGCATAAGACCAGGCAAAGTTAACATTTCACGACATATCTTGACCTGCAGTAAGGCCTGTGTCATTGCTCCGTCGCATGCGATTTTATCTGTCAAATTGAACTCACTTATATAAATCCAAAATAGGTTCTGTTTATTTACATGTATCAAATTCATTTAAAAAAATGCATAATAATCGGATTAGCACTAAAACAACCATCTGAATCGCATTCGACAAAATCGCATGCAACGAAGCAATTTGTAGTACACAAAGCGAGTGATCATTCATAAAAAGGGAGAAATAAATTAATAAATGAGGTTTAAAAATTCCGCATTCATCACGCTGGGAAAGGAAACTAATTTAAGCAGATGTGTATCAAATTTTAATAACAAATAAAACCAAAGCTATTAAGGTTTTAACACGACAAATTTGTGTTCCCTATACAAAATGTATGGCATACCCGGGTATGCCGGTCGTAGAGATGAAGGTGTAAATTTGGTCATTGACACTACGGATAACGGGGAGAGTAACGGAAGCGAAATTAGATGAGAGAGGAAGATATATAAATCGAAGGATTTTGTAATCGGTTTTTGTATGCTAGAAACGGAGGAATAAAGAGGCTAATTTTTCGGCACTGCGCGACACGGTATCACGCTATGGCAAAATTGCCTGCAAATTCCATTTCATGAAAACCATTTTCTAACACATTTATTACATTACCTGTTTATGTACTCATTTCTTTGTTTTTTATATATATTTTCTACTGACGAGAAATTTATCTTTCATGCGCAGCTGGATGGTTCTATGGCAGATCTTCATGTACCGTTCCACCGGGTACTGAATGCAACAATGGATGGTGTGCCGTACAAGTAGTGTTTTGCAAGGAATGCAGAAGCTACTTGCAGCCCTCACCTCTTAGTGATGAGTGCTCGGAGAGCACTCCGTGATTTTTAATGTGTCGCATCCCTCGCATACCACAATAACAAAAATACTTTTAAAAAGTTTCAATTCACCACACCGCGCTTTACTGTATAATCACACTTTCCCTGCGTTGCTGTTTTCATTAATGCGGTTATTAGACGATATTAGACGATATTAGACGACGATATTAGACGGTTATTAGGGACGAAAATACCGCCAACCGCTTTTGGTGTTTTTCTGTCAAATCGCTTTTGACGGAAAATAACCAGACTGAAAATTGGATGGAATGGGATAGCTAATGCATTTATCATATTTTGAATAAATTGTTCATAAATCACACCTACGGAGAAACAAAATCTGCCTATCACATGTCATCGTTGTGTAACGGGAGGACAATTAATTTGAACCAGTGAGCTATGTATAAGGAAAGGATAATAGAAACAGTTTATTAGTAAGAAATATTTCACCTTCATTACCTTATTACAAATGTATTGGTTGGCTGCGAACCTTTTTCTCTTGAAATCGCAATCAATTTATAAACTTGCTCATTCATTTTCCTTATTTTGATAATTCATAAGTAACAGTTTGTGTTGCTTTCTTATCTTCTTGGTAAGATATTCTCAAATTCGTACTCCGAACAGGTTTCTTTCTCTCTTTCGTTTTTTGCTAAAATTTCGGAGAATCATTTTTGTTTTTAATTCTCAGAGCTACGCACCTTTAATCCTTTCCAAATGAAACGTCGTCAAATTATGAATAATTTACTGAAAATCATAATGAATTGCTTTGACGGATCCAACATGTCAGCGAGGGTAATTAGAAGTGGAACTAATAGAAGATGGGACGCCCAATTGCAGAGATGTAACTGGATAGTTGAACGTTCTGAACGTTCTGAGTTTCAAACCTATCACCACTGAGCTAGTTATCAACATATCTAGTATTTGGTTTACATGTTGAAAAACGACAGCGAATAATAGTTGCAGCATCAAATGATCTACAAAAAGATATCCTAAATACGTTAAAAATCCTTAACGCCATTCTAGAGGTTACAGCAAGACAGTGTTGAACGGGAAGATTACATAGCAAATCAAGGGAACGTTTATACCATGCTTTTGACACAACATTTAGACATTCACTGGTTGACAGAGTCGTAAATCTACAGATAGGCATGGATTCCTCAAGTCTACTTCAGACGACTGGTTGCGGGAAATTAACGTCGAGTAGTCGAGAGAAACTGAAGGTGAACATTAGACCAGATACTGGGGTACACTGTGCTCTTTCTGCTGTTGGGAAGCTGTGATCGAAAAATGGGTCTTTGCAATTTTTTACATCTATATGGTCGTCTGTGCAACGAACTTTAAATCACATTCAAATGGATGTTGCAATTGTAGTAACTTTCATCTATTTCCATCTAAACAACAGTCTCTTCGTATTGTGAAAAACGTCCTACGGGTAAACATTGTTCCAACGTACGAACAATAACTGACGTAACGACGATATGTACTGCCCATACAGTGTTACTTTATCATGGCATTCGGCAGCCCGGTGACCGCAAATCCCAAGCCAATGAGCTGCCCTAACGTTTGACTGAGCAATGGTAGGACCTTCGGGTCCCGAAGTTCGGTTGTTAGAAACTGTTGGAACGTGCGCACAATCCATTTCTCTCGAACTTGAGCTTGCTAATTTTTGTTTTCGTAGGGGATAACATTCTGCATTTATCTCCTGCCATCTCCCTTGCTAACTAGCACTATGTCTAGCCTTAAACGACATGTTGTGGTGTTTGTTCCCCTCAATTCTGATTCATCGATGCGACGATTTTTATAAAGCAAAGCTCGCGGATCCATTTCATAAACACACACAAATGCAAGCCACGTTAAATTGTGGTCTACACTTGGTTTGTGCTGTATGTTGTGCGTGTAAATGAATGATCGAGCATCTTCTCTTCTTAAGCCTTGCCTTGCTTTTCTAAATAATGTATTATGTTATTTATGTTCTTTTCTACACGCGACTGTGAAGAATCATAGTTTGTTCCGTTTCTCACTCTGTCTCTCAAATGAGCATCGAATAGTTACCTTCAAGATGCTTTAATGATCTTGTACAAACGTAACCTAGCGAATTTCATGATGATTATATTTTAAATATTTATGTTTGAGAAAACTAGCACACTGACCGTCGTGATTGTGTGAAATTGAATATTTTTTCCTATATGAGAAAAAAAAATTGCTCTTGATATTGTATTATAATATCGAATTTGCCTGTTTTAAATCAAAATGAATACATTTGAATACAGCTCACAATAATGCGTAAATGCATTGCCTTATGCTACATGAAATGTTTTCTACACTTTTTTTAAATAGCTTTTTAAGCTAATTAACCAGCAAATTATACGTTCAACATAAATAGCATATTAAACCATTTGCTAGACATACCACACAATCAGTCTCGTTTCTTGTTTTAATCAAAATAATTAAAGCGAATGTTGTGCGAATTGTAAAAAAGCAAACTTACTACCACATGCAGCATGTAGTTCACCAGATGTGCGATAAACTAAACAAAGTTTTGTAGCAAATTACGAAACCACATGAATAGTTATTTGAAACGTCCACTCTGCTGTTAATAACCAAGAGAAAAGACAGTGGGCTTCATTTCAGAGAGCGAGGAGTGACATGGCATAGTATTAATCAGACAGACTTTTAAAGGTAGATGGCCTCTTTTTTAACGGTCAGCAGTCAGTTAATGATTCTGTTAATGATCGTTAGCAAGTCATATGCAATATTTGAAAAGTCGATTACTACTAGAAGTGGATGTCTATAAATGGTTAAGCTCAGCTCGTTTGGACTAGCATTACAATCTAATCTTATTCTAGCGTATGACAAAATGTAGTTCGTGGTCGTTATTTTGAAAATATAGTAAACACAACTGATAACCGTGTACATGTGCGCTGTATAGTGAACATTGAAATTGAAATAAAATTTGGCCAAGAGTTAAGTAATAAGAGTTACTAAAGATTATTCACTCCGCTGTAAAAAATATTGCATGTTATTATCACTTCTTGAGACCGTGCTCTTGTATGATAGTTTGTTGAATTTGTATTTCGCTCTTGAATGTCTAAGATTTGTGTGAATAAAATGCATATGATAATCATTTCGCATGATCATCTACGCCAGTACGCATATTTGTGTACGAGAATAGAATGGGTTTGAAAAGGATGGTAGTGTTTCTAATATAGACTGCCGGAACGGTTTAGTTACGCACTGAAAGCTTTTTCATTCGATTCCTACTTTACAGTTTAATCTTGCTTCGCGTTTTCAAAGCTGTCAACAACGATCATTTATTCAAATTCCGGCGTGCTGCTCTTTGTTGTGAGCTTTTTTCACTGCTGTTTTTTTTTAGTTTATAATGGCATTAATTAGAGCAAGTATTGTGACTAAAGTTGCACCCACTTCAAATGGGGGAAAAACACTACTGGAAAATTATTGCTTTTTACAAACATCATTGTTACTCCAACCTTCAACTTCAACTTCTGTTCTTATTGTAGGTTAGTGATCATCGAACCCAAACCTGGCTGTCCTTTAGTTTCTATTAGATATTTCCAAAGGCGGTTGGTAGTGGCCGACAATTTATGCTCAAGTCGTCTGCAAATTGTGTTCGTAAACGTGTCTATGAATCCATCTAAACATTATTAACAATGATCTTCACTCTTATCGTTTTTGTTTGCACAAGTTACTTCTGTTGCATGATGGACGGAGCGGCTGCAATATGCAAGCTGTCCACTGGTGTGCTTTACGCAACGCCAAAAACTGTGTCTGGGATGTTCCCTAGCCTATTTCAACAATAGTCCAAAACGTTACTACAATGTTCGCTACTTCTACAGTCCCCTGCAGGTGTCAGTTACATGGTCGGTACTAGCATTTGGTTTACTTTGGGCACTTAGCCGCTTGGCCGTCTTGCCTAAATGCACACACCCTCCTCGCTGGGAGCACACATCGCGAGCACGTGTACTATCAATACCGTCAGTGGTCAGTTAATATAATTTCATCATTGTTCATATCATGCATTTGTGCCGCTCGGATCACAATCGTTTGCCAAAGGGTATTTGCTCACGGTACGGTTTAAATGTGGTATCGTTCGAGTTCCAATATCCTCAAAGTTATCATTCAAGACCCGAGGGTTTTACTCGCTACTGCAACAATAACAAAAAAAAACTATGTGCAATTGTGTGCAAGTGTGTCGTTAAGAGATACGAGCGCTAACGTTCGCTGAAGAGAGTTCTATTCGCCAAGGATTTAACAGCCAGTATTTCGAACAGCGTTCCCTTCTTGCCGGGAAAACGCCATCGAATGTTAATGTTGAACACGGGAGCAATCCAATTCACTGTATGTTGCAGTCTTCAGCTCCCGATGCATTCTGAATTTGTTGCTTCGTCTTCCTCGACGATCTTCGGATGAGTGACCTGCAAGCGATACATGTGAATAACAGAGCATAAGTTCAATCAACTAAGTAGGATGTGTCATTGCTTACCTCGATCGAGGCTTGGCCTTCACGTCGGTGCTATTAACAGCACCACCAAGACCGCTGCTGCTCGTACCCTCCGATGTCGATGCCGCTAGGTACGATGGATCTTTCGGTTTTTCACAACCTCCAATGGACGGACTTCCGATTCGAGACTTTGCTGCTCGAACAGCGTGTAAGAGAGAAAAAGACACGTGTAGATAGCAGTGGTACCAGCAGTTAATTAGGCCATGCTAAACAAACCCGGCGCATAATGTGCTCTTAATGAGCTGCGACCGGGCGCATAATCGAAACAATGTTATATAATCGGATCACTTTTTCCAGCTCATCCTGGTTGCGTTCAACTCGTGCTCACCTTTACTGCTGGCACTGACGTAGGCGGACGAACGTCGCTTCAACCCGGAACCGGACTCGGCGCTACCGTTCGCCGGCAGTATACGGGACAGTGTGACAAACGTTCGAAATATTTCCATTATATTGTAATCATCCTTCGCTGAGCATTCCAACACCTTCACCCTGTACGATTATCGGAAAAATAAAGCATGAAAAATATATGAGCATAAAAAGCGCATTAAGAGGGACAGATACGAAATAGCATGTTTCCCCTGAAAATTGTATCAAAAGCAATTAGGTCTCTCTAAAATATAGCCAGCAAACGCAAAGCAGCCAGGGGACACAGAGAGCCTACCGGTTGGATGCTGTGAACCTGTGCTCGATGTTTTGAAATGAAAATCCTTCAATCGATTGATCGGGATCGGTACGGCTAGCGCTAAGCTCTTAATTCTCGTGTTTAACCCGCTTTGCGCTTTTATTACTGTTTTGCTTTTTATGCTGCTGCTGCTGTTGCTTCTCCTTGCGTGTTACAATTTTCCAGCCCATTTTCTCGGCCGGACTTGGTCAAACATTTGATCACTAAATTGCTCTATACCAAATGAGCCATAAGCGAATCGGAAAAAGCGGAGTTGTAAAAAAAATGAAAATAAACGCTAGCGTCACCCTAATCACGCCGTATTCCCTATTGCACTACGGGGTGTTGGAGAGTCCTGGAGATTGCTTGGGTCATAAAGTTTCAACGGGCTTTTGTCGGTGGCCTTGTGTAGCGCGCCATGTGAATCTCGTTCGTTCCCTGTTGCCGCTAAGCGTGAGGCCGATTTCCGTACAGGTAACTGCAGAAAAAAGGACGATCGATTTTTATGATCCCCCCCCCCTCCCTCCCCATCGCGAATTGCCACCAGAAGGGCCACCGGTTCTCGCATCCATCCTTCGGCAGGTGGTCGCCAGCAGGGTCTCGATATACCGTGCAGAGCAGACCATATGCCTACGCTCCATAGGGTAGCAACACCCGGCTCTTCTCTCAGGTGGGTTATTTTTCCGTGCCGTGATAAAATTAATTTCAAATTTATCTCACTCTTCGCTCCTCGCTCCGACCATTGTGTTTCACAGTTCACGTCGATGACTCTGGGACACTGGGTAGGATTTCGACATTCGTAGCCACAAAGCAACTGCATACTGAACTCGAATGAGAACTCTTGAAAACTGACTAGCTAATAAAAATGAAGGTACTTTTTCATAAAGACGATGTAATGGGTCCGCTTTTGTCTGGCACAAATGTCCGTATTTCCGTTTTTTTATACGCTGGACAGCGGGTGTTATTCCGTTGCTTTTTTACGATTACTCATCGGTGGAGAGAGGCAATTGATTAGTACGTACCAACGGAAGTGCAAGTGCCTGGCAAATATAATTGAACCCGATTTTTTAAATCATTGTGTGTCTTTCGTCTGCTTTGAGTAATGTGATTTCGTTTAGCAGCGAAAAGGAAGCATCAATTTACGTTCTCAACCTTACAAGAAACACTTTACATCACGGCGCTACTGGCCAATCTTCAATGAGTTCTCGTAAGTGGATTGATGAAATAAAGATGACCAAATCGAACTGGATCCGAACCGGTACGGATGACTATGTTAGAGAACGTTTCCTGAGCGTCATGCGTAGCCAACTGTAATGCCTATATTTTTTTTAATTTTTCAATTTGAAATATAATCTATAAATATTTTTTCATTTTACATTTTACTAGTATTTCATAGCGGTACCGGTTTTTATTACTAATAAGGAAAAAAACGTATCGCCTAAGCTAAACCAGATTAACCGGATTTGATTTGAGATTTAACGATGGTCATTAATATATTATATTAAGGATTTATGACCAATATTTTATTTTTATATGGCATGAAAACTTCTTATTGTGCTAGGGCGCTAATGATCTCGCACTGGATCTTGAAAATTGTTACCATTTTGCAAAACCCAAAGATCTGTGCATTGATTGTGTATCGAATGAAAAAAAGGATCCTATATTTCATTTTAATTGTAAGTACATAAAGGAATAGAAAATTGAATTTCTTATTAATAGCTTGAGGATTTTTAAACGCTGAAAGAAATTGAAGTCAATCCATCAATATCTGGACCTAGTTTTGGGATTCACGCTACACAAACCTAACTTACTTCAACGGTGTGAGAGAGATATATATGAGATGCTAAAATTAATTGAAATTATCATTAACGAGCTACGCGACATTATGACGCACCAGACGCATCTATACACAGAGGTATAGATGTTGTTGCAGCATAAACAGTATTTATAAACATTTCCGCATAATGAGGCACACTATACATAGGCTTAGATATTCATTGTCATATATAATAGGTTGATCAGTCCTATGCTTTTTACATTTAAATTAAAAATATCTTATATATGCAACAAACAATAACAAATACACCTACTGGCATCTTAAACCGATTTATATTTGGTTAAGTCTTGACAGATTTTAGGTATGCCACATGTCAGGTGTAATGCAGACGTACAGTACGTCAAGGTATCAACTGAAGAAGGGATTGCAAAAATGTATTTAGTATTCAATCTATGAGAAATGGTGCAATACATCTATACTAGTGATGCGTATATTCTAAGTGTATGTTGAGAACGAAAATTATGGAAAAGATGAGTTTTATTAGTAGTTTGTAATACGCAGCAACCGTAGTTCTTATCTTACAGTTCTTATAGCTATTGAAGAGTTCTTATCTATTTTGCTCGTTGGTGTTATTTATTCACTATAATATGATCAAGCTAATCAGTAATGCACAAGCCAAACAGCAATGGCAATTTAGCATGAAATAAACAAATTGAACAAATAAACAGCATTACGGTAAACTACTGTTTGTTTTGCATTATGCACGTTGCTCAAATTCTTCTCTTCGCTTTCCGGTTGCATTCACAACCAATTTTAACCATCCCATCTCACCCGTACAATGCTTGGCGCGAGTCGCAAGGAAGTGCAATTACAGCGCACCTCCCTTGACAACAGAAAAATAACACCCCTCTTGCCGGGTTAGGAAAACTAGCATGTAAAAATTGATCCGTTGTTGGCAATGCATCGCTAGGAGTTTAAAATAGATCAAAGAAAAGGGTTTCTTCTGACGTCATCTAGCCTGTTTGTGATAATGCTCTTCTGTGTTGAACCCTCAATAGGTTCACTGGGTTCGAAACGATCGGTTTGCTTGCTTGGCCACAAGCATGCACACCACGGAAGAAACACGCGGCAGAATAAATCGATGCGGAATGCCGGAGATACCGCTTATCTGCTTTACTTATTTGACTCCACAAGAAAAATCTGTTTTCCCCGAGTGCATGAATGCGATAGCCAATCAGGCCTGCCGACCGTCGGAGGCAGAGGCATCCTTTCCTTCAGGAATCTTTCCTCCACTCGACACATATTCAATTAGTCGGTGCTTTAGTCCGGGGCAAGGATGTCGGCTCCCGGCAACCTCAATCACACAATCAAACGGTTGACCTTTTCCGTGTGTTGGTCCGTCATTAGGATGTGGCACTCGTGTTGCTTACTTGCCGTGCACGGCAGAAGTACGGCACGTCGTGACCTTCTAATTTTCACCTACTACGGCCGTCCTCAACCGACCCAGATTACAAGCTGCGTAAAGCCGGAAAAATAGAGAGCGCTCGCAGGAAGGGTCCGCCACGGGAAAGCCAAACGTTGTGGGGAGGTTGTAAAATAGAGCAATATGAAGAAATTTGCCATTTTAGCTTCTCCCCACGGAACGCTCTGGGAACGGAAGCGGCAACCGGGCTCGATTGGTTTAATGTGAGCTGTGGTGAGCAGGATGTGCTTAGGGCTGTGTTTAGGCCGTTCTCCAATACGGTTACGCAACTCAGCACAGCTTTACGCAACGCGCTTTAAAATGCTGATTAAAATAATCAATTTAAATTGATACCGCTTGGCGCTGCGTAGGTGGCTCAGGCGCGATGTTGTTTGCTCAGCATTGTCATAACCGATTCGAGTTGTTCCCCGAGCACCCACTGACAGCAAACGGGTCGGAACGGCACGGGCGCTCGGTTATTCGTGGAAGCTTTAATATTTAGGGGTTATTATCCTTGGAGAAAAATTGTAATTAATGCACCGTACAGTCGACACGGCGGCACACGAGCAGAAAGCACGTTCTCGCACATTCATCCAGCTAGAAAAACAGACACGCTCCTACCACAGTACCAAGTTTCGTTTTGTTTCGGAGCGAATAATGGGGTCGGGCTTGGTAGCGTTGATCTCGCCAAACTCCTAGTACTTCAAGCATGCAAAATAACATATTGAGTTTTTACATGCAAATAGACTCTCTACACTGCGCACCATAAGTTGGCCAAGGGGCATCCCCTGTGCGTCAGAGCAGGCCATCCTGCCAACGCTTTGCATCGCGCTCACGGTAGCAGCGTCAAACTCACAGCAATTTTCGTCGAGTTTTGAGAAGGTTTTTTTTTGTCGGAAGTTTTGCTCTTTCATATCCCCGAGTGCTCGTGTCGTAGTGGGAGCCGCGCGTTATGAATATATTTTTCCAGCCGCTGTTCAACAAGTGAACACTTACCGGGGAGCTTTGTTTGAACCTACAATGCAAGCGCGCAAGGAAAAAAAGCAACCCGTAAAATTTAATCTCGCCGTCAAAACTCTTCAAATTTTGAATTCTATTCGTTCGAACGTTTCAACGGCAGTAATAGACGTAGCTGTTGCAAACACTGCTCCCTTGCAGCTTAATGCTTTCTCACAAAGTGTCACAGTGTCCCCTGGTCAATCCGGAACCGAAATTGAATTTTCGCTTTTATTAGCCCCCCCTGAAACATCGAGACAGAAAAAGTTCCGTCCAACCGTACCGCGTAGAGCACCTTTTTTCATCATGTACAACACCCAGGGTACAAGCAAAAGGCATCTTTTGCTGGACGACAGAGGAGACGGCCACAGGACAAATGCGATGTAACCATGTCATTCGGTGCTTACCGGCGAGATTTCAATTTTCTCAAAACAAGAACATTGCGTTTCTCGCCGTGCTTTGCAAACCAGCCGCATGAGTGTGTGCAATTAAAATTCGATTAGTTCCACCGTTCCGGGGGTGTCGTCCGGGAAACTTTTTTTCTCTCTCCCCTGGACCACGCAAGCGTAAACCGTGCCGTGTTACGATGCATCAAATCATCGGCGACGGTTTGTGTGTGTGCATGTGAAAGAGTGAAAGAAAGAGAGCTGTTTTTCTCACGTTACGTTCATTGTTGCATCCCGCAGGCGCATATTCTACATGCACCGACAAGAATGCGAACAACGCGACAGCAGCACAAAAAACGGAAGCGCAACCAACGGATGCGATTAGACCGTTACACCGTGCTTTCGCCATCACATCCTTGGGGAACCGACCTCCACTTAGCGTCTTTGACCATCGACAATACACACACACACACACACACACACACACACACAGACATCCAAAAACGAGTCAGACGAAGAAACAATTGAAACCCGTTAAGCAACCGATTATGTCCTATCCTCATCCTCGATCCGGCACGGTTCTGGGTTTTTCTGCCACAGTGTTTCGGTGTTGCATGCTATCTGCACCAAGACGGGGACCATTGATGAACCTGGCAGCATCAGCAGCTGCTGGTAAGAACTCTCCCGGTAAGCAACTGTGCAAATATGGGTGGTTAAACATTCAACCGGCAAGCATAGGTATGGGGGCTGGAGAGGTGAAGTCGAGGTGTGGGACAGGCAGGTATTATTGATTGAAATTTTACACATTACAGCCCGGCATAACGATCGAGAAGGGGTTGAGTGCTCACGCCAACACGCCATCATAACCGTTTTCCGCATTATCAGCTGGAGGTTACTCTCGGCAGACTCGCTGTCTCCCACGGCAACGATAAATCCGCAGCACAAGTTGTGGTATTCTTGTACGGTGTCTTTGAACACGCCAAAGAAGGGTATATGTTCCACGATTATTGCGTAATGTTATTAGTACACTAGTACACATGATCTGCTTACTGCTGCCTTCTCCAAAATCATTGCAGCACAGAGATAAAGACCAAGTTGGCGTAGTTGCTATGGATTGTAATATCCATGGTGAAGTGTTTTGATTGTATCTGGCGAAGTGTGTGGGTCTGCTGTCATGTTTCAAACGTGTAATTGAAATTAATGATTTTTTCTTCAATTTTATCCAACACGTGTTACGTTAACATATGTTGAAATGATAGTTTTCATGTTCTCCAATGTTCGCAACATGATTTAGAATGTTAAACTATTCGGCTAGATCGAAAGTTATCCAATAACTTTTTTTTTGTAAATCCAAGATAATAAAGAATGAGCAATAGAAGATGCTGCCGCTAAAGTGCATAAAATTACACTTGGCAATGGATATAAGGCCTTTGGATTTTGCAATGGATATAAGGCGAATACGGTGATCCTCGCATATTGGATTCTATGTTATATTCCATTGTCTTCAAAGGTGAGAGTCTCTGTCAGAATATAGAACGATGCCGGAAGCACATTTCACAAACAACAACTACGTTTGGATAGGAACTAAGAATGATAGTTATTTATTCTAACCATTTTATCAAGAGCTCTACCGGTTATCGAGTGGACTTACTGGCTATGGCTATTATAAATAGTAACTGTACAGATACTGCCGTGTGAATAAATGGTAGGCATGACCCTTAGGTAGTGCAGAAGAAGAACAGGAGTAGAAGAAGTTGAGAAATATTATATATTGGTCATACTATTTTTTCCTTGATATTGGCAACAAACTAATTTAATATCGATTCACAAAGTTTTCAAAGCTAAGCCATAGTTCAGACTATTGTAGTTATCAATGCAAATCATCTGGCATATCATGACGCGACGAATTGCTAATCAAAAATTCTCTTACATTCTCTTCGTTAACAATAGCGTCTTCAAACTTCAAGAAGGATACTAATATGTGAATAAAATGAAGTGTAAATAATTAAATACATAAGATTTTAAAGACTTAAAAAATGATTCGAACTACAAGAACTGAAAATTGGGTTAGAATTGCTTAGGAAAAATAGAAACAGAACGAATTGTAAATCTGGATATCACAACAATTGAAAAATTGCTTCAGCAAGTTCAGCAATAACAAAAATTGAAATAATCATATAACTCAGTAGTAAGGTAAAAAATTATGTTATTCATAATTTTAAGATATTGTTCAATATTAAGTTGCTATTTTTGACACCCGAGGTTTTTTTAAATACCCCTCCCATGCCTATTAAACCCATTATTCGTTACTGGATCTCTACCGTTATGTTGCTGTTCTGTTCATCGAACCTTAAAAGAACGAACATAAAACACACTAATGAAGTAAACTTTAAATGATTTTTCTCAATTTGCTAGAACGTTACGGGAAAAGTGGATCGAGCCCTATAATTCCATAATACGTTTTACTAGCAAATAAAACATGAAGGCTCTTCGTGATGGTGTATATCGTCTCACTACGGCTCAATTATCATTTTCAACTTCGTTTCGGTCCTGTTGTCGGCGTGTTTTAAGCCCTATTAACTGTTAAACTATTCATGGCTCATTACAGAACGGGAAACTTTGCATATATATCTTTACCAGTTGCCCCTCAGCCATTGATCCATATAGACAAAAAACGTATGGTCTCCATGCACGGTGGACGTTAATGTGCATATAAGGAACCGTAGACCATAACGATGTTTTAAATGCTAATTATGTAGCTTTTAATTCCATTTACACGCAGCGGTGGTTCGTTTCTGCATGTTGCATATTACATTTGACCATAAATTGACCATTCCTCCTGAAGATGCTGTTAAGATGTTTCGAGCAATTTTCTGTGTGAAATAACTGATGAAACTGAATCAGCTTACATTGCAATATGTTTTCTAGAACCTGTCTTTTGGCAGTGCGATGGACAAGACAAACATTTACCCAACAACGTCGCAGAGATCTCTGGATAGCACCGGGAATAAAACAAACTAAACTCCAGGGCAAAACTCACAATGCAAACCGGCATGTGAACATTTACAGTCAAGCAGGCTATTAAAGTGCGCGGGAGGCGAAAAGATTGAATTAAGATTTATCCCACACAATTGGCTTTAGTCACGTTACCACTGTTCTGACACTTTTCACGGGCCTCTCTGTAAACCCGTGTAGAGCTTTGCCGCTTTGAGGAGCGCCAACCAGTAGGAAGCCGAATGTGCCGCCAAACATGACAAGTGGTTGCCGTGCCTCGGCTTCAGTTATTTCGAGGTTGTGACAACCATTTCTAACGGCGCATGAAGTGTCGAGATTCGAGCCGAGGATATATTTATTCAGCACACACGCCTGCCGTCTGTACTCGCGGCATTACGGTTCCGGTTCGTCCCGAGGGTAAAACCAACTGTAGAAAAATGGCTCTCCGTTCACCATGCGGGATGACGTGTTGCAGTTGGAAGCACAGCGGGTTTTTCTTGCAAGCACGGAAAGTCAAAGAACATTTTTAGACGCATCACAACTTTCTCCTCTTCGCAAACAAAACCCCAATGAGCGATAGCGCTGTGTGTGGTCTTGAGAATTTTCGAAACCAGCACAATATGATAGGATCTAAAACTCGAATATGCCAATGGTGATTGTTACTAAGCACATCTGTATACGCACTCTGTGGCGCGAACACAATTATAATAAATGATCCCAGACGATGTGTTCAGAGCACGTGTAGTGTTTCACATTTGTCATGTTACGTATCAGTTTTCGAATCGTGACCTCACAGCTTTATCAACACTAACGGTCAACTGGAGCGAATATTCCAAACGATCAAACTTGGTGTCAATTGACACCTTGAAAGCTCTATTGGCCATTCGATCACTGATTGAGCATTTTCTTCAGTTGTAGGATAAATATAATGGTTTTATATTCAGATAAGCTTATGGACCCCCCTACCTCTTCCTGTTTTACGTCCAAGTTTTCTCAAGTAAAATTATGGTAAAAAATCATAAAAAGCATAAAAAATTGTGAGTGATATTTTTTTATGTATGTTTGTATCGGAATATCGGCCCCCCCAACCAATCAAAATAAAAATTCGCATAAAGTAATATCCCTCTTTAATTGCCTCTACATCTCATGAAAAGACGACGAAACAAAAAAATAAATCCAAGTATACAATTTTAAGAATCTTACCTAGTCAAATATTGAAAATCTTTTTTAAGCCGCTTCAAACCACTTTAAGCCACTTCAAATTTAGTGTACTACTAAGCTCGTTCAACTGGATACTGCCTAAAACTGTATAGCTATGGCGAAAATGAAATGTCAATTGACAGTTTGGTGTAATGGTTCTAGTTCAAGCAAACTTTTCTTGACGTATTTTTCAATATTTAGCAATAACGTTATGATTTGAAATTCCATACACTTTGCACAGAAATGAAAAGCAAATCCGCTTACAAAACCGAATACATTCGATAGCGCAATCAATTTGGCAATTTTCGACATTCTACTCCAGTTATAGGATAGATGCAGGATTATGCACCCAATGTGCTGCAGCGCGATTAATGCTTTTGGGAAAGCGAACATGTGTTTCCCGGTTGCACCAATCGATGCACTGGCTAACGTGTGAAAACCCCATTAGAGCTAGTTCATTTAAGTTTGAATGGTGCAAGGGGGATGCAGTGCAAGTATCGGGCTTCTCATTTATCTTCCCTACAGCAGGCGCCTCCATCCGACACCCGCACACTTTGGACGATTTCGAAGCTCGAAGTTCAGTTCCGACGGAGCACCTAACTGATAATGCTTGCTCGGACTGAATAATTTCTGTCAATCGTTTGCAGCGACAAACACCGCTTTATTGGTACACTTTCAGCTGGTCCGATTATTCATAGTTCGTTGGAATTATGCAACGCAGCAGTAGCCACCTTCACCAATTGTGCACGGCGTAGCTCTCGGTCGTGCGGTAGTAGCTAGGCAACGTTAAACATTTGCTATGAATTGAGTTTTCACCGTATCCCAACTCAAATGTTTAATCCAGCAAACGGTTGCCGTCGGTGGGAAAAATGTAAATTCCTGAAAATGTCAGCGTTTTGTGAGCCTCGTGCGAAAGAGGATGAATGCATCAACGCTTCGTGCACCGTTGGACCGATGTAATACTAATAACAATCGGTGGCAGGACCACATGGTAGCGAGCACGGGGCACATTCGTTGGACGAGGACAAATTAATTTCAAATTGATACTACACCCACCGCTGCGAAACAATTTGTCGTGGACGATGGAAGTATGGTACCATTTTTGGAACCTTTTTTTATTCGACGTATGGCATACAAAAACGTAGCTGGGGTTGGTAGGCAAATATTTTGTGGTTGCAATTGTTTTACGCCAGGTCAATTAATGATAATCAATTAGTTTGCCTTTAAAAATCTGCAGCTTTGGGCACCCAGTTTAACAAAATTACTTCCGTTCACTCCTGCCATATTATTACTATTATTATAAATTCAACTAATTCCATATCACTTAAATATATCTAGTTGATTGATTGATAAATTTAAATATACCACTAATTCTATTAACGCATATTCTCCATTCTATGGACACCTGATATTGGGTGTAACCACAACTAATGTAAACCTTCAATGCTTGCTCTGATCTTAAAATGAATCCGATATTCTATGACTATTCCTTGATAACCAGAAACGTGCACGCAGTATTGGAATCCTTAGCATCACACATGATTGTATATTTAATGGAATGACCTTTACATATATGCAATGCCGACGGTTTATCGATTGCTAGATTTTATATTACGTGGTGTCGTAGATTTCAGTAATCCGATGTCTACTCTTCGTTAACTCGCTAGAAAATCTCTTGGGATTGCTTGAACACCTTATAATCAGATAATCAGACCAAAGTCCAAAAGACAGACCAAGATCAGACCAAAGACAAAAGTTATGTCCTGGCGTTAAAGAAGTTACTGACTTATAAAGTTACTGACAATTGACTCTTTTTCAACATTATGCTTCGTTTATTCAAAAACAGCTAAAGCTATCGACATGCCATTTTTACCTAATATCTTCACCACAAAGTCTTGCAAAAGTATTTTTTTAAATAAAAAAATGGTAATTTATTAACTATAAATTGTTTCTCCCCACGTGCAAATTTTAGTTACTACATACTATCCTAGTGACCGCTGAAGTAAAATGTAAAAATCCGATTCAATTTTTTTATGTATTTATTTAGCGGTATGACGGTCGTAGAGGTCGTATTGTCACACGATTTTAAAAAAAATAAACATAAAATATAAAAGTAATAAATTTTGAAACCCAAATGTACCCCGTACATGTACCGGCATATAGGAGCAGAGGTTAAGAATAC
The DNA here is from genome assembly GCA_000349145.1 of Anopheles dirus. Taxonomy (NCBI): domain Eukaryota; kingdom Metazoa; phylum Arthropoda; class Insecta; order Diptera; family Culicidae; genus Anopheles; species Anopheles dirus. The sequence goes on along the minus strand of KB673257.1, from coordinate 40,797 downwards.
ATAAAAACTAATTTCCCGATCATGACTATGGAAATTATATCACTTTACAGAACTTTACAGAACTCAATAGAACTAAATTTGATCGAGAAATGAAATATAATATAAATAGCAACAATAATAAAAAGAAAATAAAAACAGGAATAAGAAGAATATCGTTATATCCAATAACATTCAGGATAACATAAAATAAATACATAAATTAGATAAATGATGTGTAAGGCTTATAATTTGTTACATTCGGAGTTCAAACTACATTTTTATTGTACATTTTCAAAATATAATTGATATATTCATTTATCATTCAAAAAATAACTGGGATTACTTATTGGGACTCAAACAACGCGTGGTTTGCTATATGTAGCGACAGCAAGATATAATACGGTTTATAAAACTAGAATAGAGCACAGCTTGTGAAAAATTAAACCTAATCGGTAATAACATGCCAAAAATGGTCTCTTAGG
>KB673257.1:13481-40326 GCA_000349145.1 Anopheles dirus | reverse complement strand
AACAATGACTATGGAAATTATATCACTTTACAGAACTTTACAGAACTCAATAGAACTAAATTTTATGAAATATAATATAAATAGCAACAATAATAAAAAGAAAATAAAAACAGGAATAAGAAGAATATCGTTATATCCAATAACATTCAGGATAACATAAAATAAATACATAAATTAGATAAATGATGTGTAAGGCTTATAATTTGTTACATTCGGAGTTCAAACTACATTTTTATTGTACATTTTCAAAATATAATTGATATATTCATTTATCATTCAAAAAATAACTGGGATTACTTATTGGGACTCAAACAACGCGTGGTTTGCTATATGTAGCGACAGCAAGATATAATACGGTTTATAAAACTAGAATAGAGCACAGCTTGTGAAAAATTAAACCTAATCGGTAATAACATGCCAAAAATGGTCTCTTAGGTGTCAATTGACACCAAACATGCACTTTGGTAGTGTTCAATCTACTAAACCGTTGGTGTGAAAATGCCTTCAACTGTTTTTTTCACTGATTCCAAAATATGAATATTGCCAATTTTGTTGTTATGTTATTATCAAATGAAATAAATAAACGGAACTTTTTTCCTAAACTTAATCTATGTTAACATGATCCAAAGCTATCATTAATTTAGATGCAACTACTAAGTATGTTTAACACTAACTGCAACTGAATGTAAAATTCGACAAAATTTGTTCGACCGATGAAATGTAATAATAATTCTATTTCATGTTTCATTGCAATTTTGTTTTCATTAAACCTTCATATATTGAAGGTAATTTGAAACGAATGCGCGCCTGTCACGCCTGTCAAGTTTATGTATAAGTTGCCAACTGCAAGTCAGAAAACCTTGTCATTGCAATGCGCGGTTAAATCATTTCCAAGCAAACATGCTTTACATTGTGTGATACAGCTTACCATACAGCTCTTTCTAATCGGAATGCATGCTTAACGCAAAACTTGTGTAAATTCAATTCCACGAAAAACCCTCAATCCTCCACTGTTTTACTCAAACTCGAATGTGGAATGAGTTTTCAACATGATTTAACTTCATGCTCCCTCCTCACGAACCATTTTATCCCGTGTCGGTGTGCAACAGTTTGCAAAATTTTCAACTTTGACAGCTTCCGTTTGTGTCACATTGCAAACATTCACTCGTAACAACCACCACCATGTTAATCACACTGTCACAGAATGCAAGTTTGCCACGATCGGATGCACTTTTTTATTCTCTGCAACAAGTGTACTGAACAACATCGCATGACCGCGACGTTATGTATGACTAACGCACCAATATGCTATGACACTTACTTTAGCTTTGGCAGCTCGCAGAAAACCCATTCTGAGACGTCCTCGATGCGTACCTCCCGGTGCGACGCCGTGAGATCGTACTTGTTGCCTACAATCACCATGGGGATGTCCTGGAAGTCAGCTCGCTGCTCGCGAATCTCCTCAAAGCACTGCTTGATGCAACCCAAACTGGCCTCTGACGTAGTCGCGTACACGAGCAGGAACGCATGAGCGGTCGCAATCGAGAGCCGTCTCATGGCCGGAAACTGCATCTCACCGGACGTATCAAGGATGTCAACCTGTTCGAATATTGTTACAATTACATATTCGTCAACGTGTAGTTCTCTGTTGACTTACCTTAAGAGTTACCGAACCTAGGTCGTACTCCCGGTTGTAGAGGTCCTCCACCGTTGGTCGGTACTTGTCGGAATACGTTTTGAATAGGAACCGCTTTATGATGCAGCTCTTACCGACTCCGGCACCACCCAAGATCACTAGCCTTATTCGCTCGAAGTCTGACATTTTCATTTAACCCCGTCTACCGTGTCACTCGAATGCTGCCTTCCGTGGCAAGCAAGCAGCGATATGTTTCTGAGAAGATAACTACGACAGAGGACTGAAAATTCCAACGGTACCGCTGCCGGTGCCCGTCTTTTTTCGCGTTCTTACGGCGCAAGCACTGCACCGATCTCTTCACGCATCCACGGCCAAATAAGCACGCTGGTGTGATTTCCCTGGCGCCGGTGCTGCCTGACTGATGACGACTGGCACAGTGACAGCAGATTGAACATGTAAGCGAATACTAGTAGCTGTACGTTTTTGATTTCGTCCTCATCGTTCGATACGTATATCCAAGCTGCAATAAATGGAAGAAGAAAAAAAAACAACTCGGTTAACAGTATCAAAAATTGGATTTCTTTTCGTAGCAAGAAGACGTTGCTACGCTCTTGTTGAAGCAGGCCAATATGTGAGATGTCCTGGTAGTTTGCATTTAACCGTGAGATAGCACTTGTATCGTACTGCAGTGTATTACAATTTTACAATACAAAGCATACACATCGTTTCAAAAGAGCGCAAGACACACGCAGTCTGCAACATCATGTATTTGAGCATTTTGAGGAAAAGCAATTAGTTCCTGTCCTGAGCTAATTAGTTTACGACACTGAGGTGCTTGAATTTCGATAGCATTGAACCGAATTTCGGAGCAATATAAAAGTAGCAAGGCGCGAGATATGTGATAATTGAAATTTAATTTACCCGGTCAAGCACCGTACAACCAATAAAACCTGTCAACCAATAAAACACATCGAGACCTTTCAACTAAAACATATGATGCGACACGCAATGCGTCGTGCGAGATTACCGAAATTACCGGAAGTGCCAAATATTAAATGAGCATCGGAAATGTATGTCCCATTTCCCAGCCATACAAATGAGAAAACGTATGTCCTACCGGAGGTATGTAACTATAATGTAAACGGTCGGTCGTCACCGGAATACGACAGCATAAAAGTACAACAAGTTTCAGTTATCCGAGATCGAATACAATTACTATGCACGTATTATTTATACCCATATCTAGACATGGATTTCAAATTAAACCATCAGTCAAAGAAAGCCAGAAATGACAGGCACCTAGGTGAGGTTGATATTCCACGAAAGAAGAAGATAAGGGTTTCATGGGCATTTGAGGATCTTTGATAAATTAGCAGTTTAACACTTACGGTCAAATGGATCGGATACTCTTTTCAAGCAAATCGAGGTGTCAATTGACACCTAAAAGGCAATTTTTGGTTATTGTTGACCGATTGGGTTAAAATTTTTATCAGTTGTACGCAAACTATTCCAGTTTTATAATCCGTTTAGTTTTTGACCCAATCCGCCGACGTAAAAAAATAGAAAACCTTTAAACAATGTGTGACACTGTGTGTTATAGGGGTAGAGGTCCAGGATCTACAATACCCCTTTCCTTTTTATGTATGAATTGCCAGATACAAAAGAGTCATACATTTTTACTTCTCTCACTTTGAGCTTTTATTGTTCGAAAACGGTAAGAGCTATCTTGAGGGTTGCATTTTGTTTCTATTTTTATAGTTTAAAAAAAAATTGTAACAATGTTTTTTTTTTTATTTCTTACCGGCATCTCGTCTTATTTTAACTGAAATACTAAGTGTTACTTCTAAAGGGCACATTAGGTGTTAATAAACAAATAGAACGCTACTTTGGGAGTTTGTTTATTCGATCGGGTTTAAATTGTGCACCAACAACAGAGTTATAATACCTTAAGATTGAATACTTTATTACTTTCTGTTTCTTCTCCGGGTCCCGTTAAGTTGAAGGCCGTGTTTAAGAAATCGTTAAATACATGACATACTATAATCCTTATTTCGACCTCGTATTTTTGTTTTAGATTGGAAACGATACTATGAAAACTATTGTATTCTATGAAAACTTATGTATAATATTTTAAACCAAACTAGACCCCTGTCCAGTAATCACCGCGATGATATCAGGCAAGAATCAGCAGAAATAAAATTATTCACCCGTAAAGCAATCCATGCGCTCCAATGCAAGCGGTAATGTATCTCCTTCCTCATTAGTGATACAATTTAGTATAACCCCCTTGATGTTTTCTCGCCTATTCATTCAGCATACCGCCGTACTGATTCCGATGAATGTATCTGCCACGCGCGGTTTTATTCGCTAAAACATAAGCGTGCGAGTCACCACTAATGATCTGTTGGAGCGATCTCATTTTCTCCCACACGACCGGTCACGAGTAGGCTGAAGGCTCGATTTCCGATGGAAGGTAGTAGGGTTTGCGGGTAAAAATTAATGATTTCCCAACGCTTTTGAGACAGCGCTAATAGCGCGAATTTGCGGGGTAAATATTTAATCCAAAGCAAAACCATTCATTGCTGCTAAATTCGCTCTGTAGGGGAAATTTCTAATTCCGCGCTGTTCTACAACCACAAACCGTGTATATGGGTAAAAAAGGTAAAAGAGCACCACCGCTCTCAATGTTGGTGGGTAGTGTTTGCGGTCAGCAAAATATTACCGCACTCATAACCTCGTATCGACTCTCACCTGTCACATAGCGCCCATTTGCTCGGTCGAGTCGGATCGGACGTGTTTTCCAATTTAACTTCCTTCATCCATTCGCATTCGGCAAACCCTGCCGCTTGGGAGAAGGCAAAAAGGACACACCATCGAGACGCGGCACGCGGGGATGCGAAGGGTCTTTCTCATTAGGCAAATATATTGAGCATACCACAGGGTCAGCTATTCGACCGCATGTCGACCAATGATTTTCCGCTTCACTGAAGTGGTCGCATGGGAAAATTATTCCAAGAATGGCGTTGGTGCGGTGATAGTTGCAGTGGAAGCGGGTTCGGTCTGAGGCCGAACCGAGCCACAGATTAGGCTCGTTAGATAAAGATCGAAATCGTACCACGGGAACCTTGAGACAAAAGCGAAATCATGTCACATCAGGCTCTTATGGCCGGGGAACCTGCGCATATCGCTAACGGCCATCACGCTGCTGCCCACGAAATTGTTCTTCCCAGGAATGCGTCATCTTTGGATTCCGGAGAAGCAAGTCCCTGAAGATGTAATACGATTCAGGGCAAGATCCATAAGAGCATATAATTAATAAAACTCCTGCCCGCTGTTCTTAATCGTTTGGCAAGGAAACGCGGTTCGGTGACATCTGTCGGCAGATGCGCTGGCATCTTAATTAGCAAGTTCGACATTAGAAATAATAAAACAAATAGACAAGCTAAAAAAAAAAAACTACCGTCGATATTATATATTATGCGTATATAAACAAGAACGTATCGTTATTTTATTTTCATATAGGGGATTACTATTCGCAGTTTTTATTGTGTTCGTAACATCCGTCATTAACAGTTATATTAATAAGTAAGAAGTAATATTTTTTGTATAATTTGTATTGTAATATCGTTATAGGATACGATATTTTTCTGCAGATATTTCTGCGAACGCTATATGGGGTAAGCATACTATTGTATTAGTAAATACTATTGCAAGATGGAACAAAAATGCTTCTTCAATGTTATTCTGCTTACATTTCGCATTAGGTTTTGAAATAGCGAACTACGATGTACTGTTTTATGTAAACGACGATAGTAGTAAGTAATGGATAATATGATTTTTCTTCGATAAATCCAGAATATAACACTCAAACACAGTTTACTAACCTAATATTCTAAGTATTTGTTTTATCAAATAGTTTAACGAAGACCTATTTTGCACCCTTTATGGATTCTATACAATTGACTGATAAGCTATAAAAAATTAATTCATTATTGATAAGCTTAATGTTTGGATTGATAAATGATTGGCTGACGACGACGCGCGACCGTGAGCGGTTCCGGAGTTTGTTGCAGCACGCCAAGACCGCGAAGCGGTTGTAGCGCCTGATAAGTAAGCAAGTAATGTTTGGATTACCCTAGCATAATTGAAAGTTCATGAAAGCCTTTTCTGTCACTTAGTAATTTTTCTTCACTTCTGTCTAGTATAAACAAAACAAGCCTTTTCTCGCCCAACACGGTATTTGAAATTCGATTACATTTTTAGCAACGGTAAAGTCAGATTACGTTTCAAAACGCAGCCAAAATAGCACTTACTAGATTTGTAATTGTACGCACCCTCAGGCTGTCAATTTTCCAAGGAAATTTCAGAGCTACTTGTACTTTAAATTTGAGTCGAATTTAGAAGATTGTCCGAACAAACAAGGTAAGTTACCAGTGTAAAGCGAAGATTAGTATCTAAGAAAACGATATGCTTTCAAGTAGACGAAATACAATACAGCCGGTTCAATACTGTCCAATCTTAGGTTGTGAGACATACGTCTACCAAAAATCTTCAACTAGGTCTTGAAAAGTTGAAAAGTTGAAATGAAAAGTTAAATCATCACTGCTTAAATCGAAAGACAAAAACGTATGCAAGCTTTTCATGAAGGGAATATGATCAAATATCGTTTCAACTATTTCCGGAAAGCTTCAGGACGAACCTCGGACGTCGAAACTGTTTAACTACATCCAAATATTATAACATTTTGCTTATATTTACTCCCCGAGTCAACGATAGCCATTGCTTTGATGTGCTGTCGTTGTTTCTCGTTACACCATACACCAATGGCAAACGAGATTCTTTTTGTAAAAGTGCTCATACAGCGCTCAACGTTCTTTTGCAATAAAAATGCTTTTGATGTCTCTATTTGCTAGCAGTAAGCACTTAATTTAACTCACCAAAGGTTCCTTGCTCTTGTCACCGATTTAACGCATTGCGCTTTTCGGAGCTCTGTGGTTTGTTTCATCAGCTGTTGAGTACCCCTTTTCCAAGTTTTAGATATAATCAATTCAACGTGAATTTGCCGATTTTATATTACCATGTAGATTAAAACATAAAAGTGTAAAAAACTAGTGAGCTAATAATTGTACAGCTATTGCTTATTTTGTATGTGAGTTGAGGTTTGAGAAACCATCGAAAACTGTATTTAAAATTTAGTGATATATTTTTTACCCCAAGTCTAAGGTGTAATAAAAAAATCATTTTGTTCCATCGGTCTAAAGTTCGACAGCACATTTTATTTACAGCAGCACTGTAACACTTTTTGTATACGCTATGCCAAAAAGGTTGGTTTGGTGGCCCAACCATCCAAGCGGTGCTACAAAATGGAAGTGGTAACTAGAAACACGTTAGTCAGTGTTCTCTGTGCGGTACTACAGACCACAAAACCGTAAGTTCAGAAAAACTTCCTCCCCCAGTTGCTGGGGGACCGTCGTTTTTCTTGTTTTCCACCTCGTTTTTTATTGAAATCCTTGAGTCGATTCTAGTGGCTGTTAACATGCTGTTCACCATTCACGATACTGTTAATTGCATTCATTCGTTTGAATTCATCCAGTGAATAGATAAATTAAATACATTTATCAAATCGGATCGAGCGCATCAATTGAGTCCCTGGGCGATGGTAGACTGGTGCTGTTCATTTTCTCTTTAATCACTTTTTTCTCGCAGCTTTTCAGAGAAAGATCCGTATGATGAAACCATTCTCTCCTGCGTTATAATCGGAAAAGGAAAAGCGAACGAACTCGGCCAACAAAATGGAATCATAAATCAACGTTTCACTTTGACCATTTTCTTCAAACGTAGCTAAGCCGAAGAAGAAAATAATGTGGAAAAAATAAAAAAAAGTCCTGAGAGGCCCAAATCTCTACAAGCACGTTGTTTGCTGAATCGTTACCAGCTGCGTTGGACGATCGCTTTTCGAACCAGATTTCCCACCGTGCTTTCAGATTTACTGCGTTGCAGATCGCTTTCTACAATTATGAACTTCTGTTACACGGCCGCAGGAGCCTTCACGTTTACATCGAGTCAGAGTCCTTTTTGTTTCTTCACCATCGCTAGTATATTTGCAAGATGGAATGATTTATCGACATTGCCTAGCTGTAGGTCGGATAAAGGAGCGTCCCTCGGTTAGGTAACAAGTTTACCGCTACCAATATCACCCCATTAGAACCATAAACACATCTCACTAACGCTTGTTGTCCGACTGTTTTACGCAACAAAATGGATCGACCATTAACACCCTCATCATTGCTAGCGGCGTGAAAACAAGCAGTGCAATTTATAAGCTTTCACTTGTGGTGGAAATTTCACTTACAATTACAAATAAGACTGTGGGGAAAACAAACGAGTGTTTGAATTCAGCCTAAGGTGCAATAAATATATAACAATATACTTTATTCCTAATGTACGTTAACAACGATACTTTTTCGCATGTCTTTACAAGCCCCGTAGGACGCATTCCTTGGAATGGTACCTTTAAATACAAAAATGTGAAAACTAATTGGCAACTCTCGTTTACACGTTTTCGTCTCAGAATATTATCACAGGATGTTATAATATATAGGGCTCGTATCTGTTCGCCATCTACAATCTACGCCAATTTACACTAACATGCGGTTGTTCCCAAAAGCCATGTTCTTCTTCTTCTTCTTCCTACTCGTAATATTTCTTCGCTATTTCTTCCACAGTTATGCCTGCTTTGCCACATGAATACTTAGCATACATATTTATACTACTATAAATAGTCAGTCCTGGCTGACGGAGGACCCAATGTCAAATCTGAAAAACTACAAATACTCTAACGAAAGTTTACTCGTATTTCATCGTAAGCTGTATACATAATGCTATTCCGGTTATTATTCAAACAACAGGTTTGAGTAAAAATAAATTGCTTGAAGAAATCTGTTCCTTACATGTTCGAAAGCTTTTAGCTGATAATTTATTTTCTTCATGTAAAAACTAGAGATGGGAATAACAACTCCTTTTAGGGAGTCGACTCACTCTCACTCACTCACCATTGGGATTCGGATCGTTTAGTACCTCTCTAGGGAGTCGTTATAATCAAACTGACTCACGAGTGTATAGGGAGCTGAATCCCAAAAGATGTGGCAGGCCTTCTATCCTAGGAACTTTGCCCTTAGTCGGGAAACCTCTCGTTTATGGACTCCCACTCACTCTTTTGGGATTCGGATCTCAAACGGCCAGTTGCTACTCACTCGCGCTTGAGTTACATTATAACGACTCCCTAAAGAGTCATTCAAATTATATTTTGTGAGTTAACTCACTCTTTTCATTTCAAAGATTTAACTCACTCACTCACTCTTACTCAGTACGCACATCTCTAGTAAAAACAAAACGTCGTAAAGTAATTGTATCAGACACGTGCATCTGTATCTCACATGTGCAACGATGTAGTATATGTAGTATTCACAATTCATATGTTACCAATAATTTGGTGTAAACAATTGTTTGCAGTCGTAATAATACCGTAGAAAAAGCAGTGCTGAGCTATCCAAGCGTAAACAACAACATTCAACACACCAAAGTTATTATGCTTTTATTAATGCATTTTCATTAAACTTTAGGATACACTTAAATCAAATCAACTGGCGGTTGCATGTTTAAAAAATAAACATTTTATTATTTCAACTGTTGGGCGTCGTATAAACAACGCAAAAACAAATCCAGTCAAAAAAAAAATGCAAACAGAAAGTGATTCTATTTATATTTATAGTGAAAACCTTACCAAAATCAGAAGCATTATAAAATTTAAAAAAAAAAAACAATGTCGACACCTAATACGGAATATATTTGCTTAATATTTGTTTATCTTTCTAGTACTTCTGTTTGAAGGTTACGAAATAAAATTGGCAAAGTAAAGACATATTTCATATGTAGTTAAGAGAGACATATACGACTCGAATCACCAGCATCAAGATTAGCAAAGGTTGATTCCAATTCGGGAATTGAAGTGGTTATTAGTTTATTAATTTAACACAACCAGTCTCTCCATCAGGTTTATCTATCGTTTCCAGCTGCGGAGCATCGTCCAAGGAGCATCGTTGTGTACATTAAACTTCTTGCCACATCATCATAATTCACATAGCTTATAATATTGACCGGTGTATAAAATTATGCATAGCCGTTCTACCATTAAAAGTCCTCCACTTATCAACTTAATCATCTTCTATTTAAAAAAAAAAACATCTAAAGAAGTTTAGTTTCGAACGACTTTCGTCAGGCTTTGATGATACGCTGATAGCAATTCGCAGCTGTGTGCAAGAAGGAAAAAAGCAAGTATATACGATCTTCGCTCCTCACAAAGCTGGTGGGAGTAGCTGTACCACAATGTTTCCGACCGCTACATGATTAAATTAATTCTAGAATCATAGCTTCATTAGCTATCTCTATCACAAATATCAAACGACAGACAAGCTGGCTTTTTCAGGGGCCTAACAACACTACCTTGCTGTGTCTTACCGATTTTGGGCGGCAAAGGTCCTGGATGAAGTTTTCATAATATAGAACCATCGATAGAATAAATTTACCTTTCAAACACACCGAAAATGCAGGACTTCAACGTTAAAAATACACTCCCTGTCAAGAAACTTTCAAGAGAGACTCAAGAGAAACGGCATCTGAGTTTCTGAAAGCTCAATAAACACGCCTAACACGTTCGCCTATGAACTGATCGGAGTAGGTTTAACCTGTTTTAAAAATAACAAAAGGTTCTTTTCGCCTCTCCTAGCCGGGTGGGCTTATCGATCGGGTAAGAATGTGTATAGTAATAAAATACTAGTAATCCTACCTTTCGTCATCTCCTCAGACCTTCACATGAAAGAGGAGATTTTATGACATACATTTCAACGGTGAAATGGTGGAAGTCGCCGGAAAAGTAATGCTGCAGGACCTCCGGTTCAAATAGGCGACCAAAAAAGTTCCGATGCTCGAGCAGTGTTCTCCATGCGCGTCGACGCTTTCTTTTCCCAGGCATTAATTCTACGCTTCACCACGTTGATCTCTGCCACTGCCAGCAGTATCACTTTCGTTGCTATTCCCGGATGGCCTTAAACAACACCCTTCAAACGGCCGGTGATTCAATCAATGTGAACCTTGGCGAACTGTCCGGACTCTTTCCCGGACGATCCAATTCGGCCAAGGCATCGGATTCGTGCGCACGAATCATAACAAGCTCGAACAGCCGTCATTAAAATGGAAAATATCCTATATCACACCGTCCCGATCTGAAATATAAAACATTACCCCCTTTTTTTTGTTGGTCGGATTTCAAAGTCAAAGGCTGGTAGATCCGTATGTCCTTGCAAATGTACTAGGTAGGTTATCAACCGTGCAGAATATGTATGCCCTTTCTCGGGCCCGGCAAGATTAGGTCGCACTGAATCGCATACAAAGATGTTCACCGGCGCGGACGATATTTTCGTTCGGAAGGGAAACACAAAAAAATGCACACACATTAACCACAATGCGCGGTGAACCACATACATCTGGTTTTAGTGCCCCATACGCCACCGTTTCGTCTTTACGGGTTTCAATGAAACGTTATGAGCATTCCTTCGTACGCATCGCTTAGGCTCACCTACCCTCTCCGTAACGATGGCGATAGTAAATAAGTGCAGGCGTAAATTGCACATCTTCCACAGGCAGCAATCTTTCAGCGTCAGCGCACTATAAGCATTTAATTTAATTTACCAACCCCCCCCCCCCCCCTCCGGCTACTTCCCTGACAGCATCGACACACTTTGCGTTCCTCCACTATTAGGCTTGATAAAAAGCTATCAATATTTACAAGAGTTTCGTTTGCCGCTATGCTGGGCTGCAGAGTCCCTGGCCGTACGATGCTGCAAAATTAATTTCACAAAATCCGGAAGCAGAACTCGTTTTAATTATCTAGGTTGCATAATTCATCTGCGTGGAAATAGAAGTGCAACAAGCCACCCGTACGAACGGGACCGAGAAAACATCAGCTGCAGTCTGCATTTGCTTTCCATCGTAAAGCGGTGCATAAAAATGCAATCACTTTGATGAATCGCAATAACAGTTGTGCACCAAGGTATGTCAGACTGATAAGTGCAATCTATCAAGCGTTTGCGCAGCGTTTATGTACATTTGCAGTTCTTTGATTAACTTGTACCACATAAAAAAAGCTTATGGTACTAACAGAAGAGACAGAATCACATAATAATTATTTCCACAAATTGATCGAATGACCAAAATAAATGCTTCGCTCAATAATTTGTTTTTCTATAAATGGAAATACAATGCAGGGTTCCCAGCTCAATGAACAAGCGTCCACATGTTTCTTCCACCGAGCGAATCTGACGTTTGTTCAATCGAAAGCGACATTTGTTCTATCTAAGTGGACAGTATTGCAAGAATGTTGTGACTTGTGTGTAAGTCGTAGACAGTTATGTATTTCGAAGCACGGATGGTTTGAAACATGCGAACGCTTGCTTATTGAGCTGGAAACCCTGCAATGCTTGCAGCAGGAGCTATACTTATCCATGAACCTGTAAGCAGGGCGCTTATCAGCATTGCTTAATGGTAATAATAATGCTTAATTTGTTCATGCTTATCACGCTTACTTCACTTCTCTCTCTCTCTCTCTCTCTCTCTCTTTTTCTTTCGCTCTCTTTACACTTATATTTCTTTCTTACTCTCTCGCTCTCTCTCTCTCTCTCTCAATTCTCACATCTTTTTGCCACGGCGGCACAAATGGAAGTAAATTTATTGGATTCCATCGCCCGGCAAGCGACTGTTACAGCCCGGAAACGAGCAATGAAGTGTCGTGGTTGATTCCGATACATTCTTGCATTTGTACATAATGTAATAATTTATCAGCAGGAAAGTGCGCACCGGTGTACGCGATAACACTGCCAGCGCACCACGTATGTGGAACAACTGGTATCCACAATCGACCGAGCCCAGCCCGAAAAGATGAGCATAATTGAATTTGCAGATCAGTAAATCGGATGAAATTATTCTGTTGGCGCAAGCGACAAACGCTTGATCGGTTTAATCGAAAAGAAAAACATTTCAATACGCATTACTGTTCGACCGCCAACAATACACCCATCGCACTTTTGTGACCGACTCAACGAGTTCGAAGCCCGAAGTGAGCTTTTTGTCGAATCGAAATTCGAAATACCTCAAATACTCATTCCAGCCAGGCAGACGTCTTTGCGTCCCAACACGCAATTACCACCACCGAAGGGGAAGAAGAGAACACCGTCCCATCGTGCTCAATAAATTTTGCGCAGCACGGTTTTGCCAGCTCGTGCGGGGTCGCTAAAATTATCCAATTATTTTTCTACAAAGTTATGCTAAAAGCTATTTAAGGAGCTTCACCTCAACTGGGTTGTGACGAGACGCACAACAGCGAAATAATCTGCGCTCGCAAGCTGTGACGACGACTAGATGCTCGTTCTCGTTCTTCTTTAGCCAACCGTAAATATCAAGTCGAATAGACACGTCCAAAAACTCCGTTAATATTCATTATTTTTATTACATCGCCCCTGCCTTCACGACGGAACGAAAGTTTTGTGTCACGAGGCGCTCTACCCAAAGGCTTTCAAACAGTGTGGATTATTTAATATTGCAACCCTTTACACTGAAAATTAAAATCAAGTACTGTCGGTCGATAAATGAATCGGTAAAACTTTTACTTCCCTCTCGCAAAGGCTCGCAATCAAGTGCAAAGAATAACTTTCCGCCTATTCATGCATGGTATCCAACTTTGCTCTCATATTTAAATTTCTTATTCAAAGCAATCATAGCGAATCAAAACAAGTTGTATTCATTATTTTTATTACATGGCTTAAGAATGTATTTTCTCTATCGACTATCGATTTTAGTGCAATTTTTTGGTCTCTATGTTTTCGTTCTCTTTTTCAAATACTGAACGCTTCACAAAGCATGAATGCGTAACATTGTACGTTTCAGAAGTTAACCTGACAATCAATCCTACTTCTATTCTATTTCAGACGCAATGTCAGGGTAACGTTGTAAGCAACACAAACAAAAACAAACAAACAAAAATCAGTAAATTCCTATTTCATCTTAGTGTGGTAATCATAACTAAAGTAATCTTGCTTAATAGCATATTATTTTAAAGCGATTTTTTTCCTCGTGATTCATCTAGTTTAGCTAAGAATATTATTCATAGTACGAGGATAAACAGCATGAATTTAAATTTCTGCACCGACTTTCATACGCCGTTTCAGGTTTATCACTTTCGTTTCGAGGCTGTATTTTTTATCTAGCAAATGATAATGAGTTTCAGCGGAACGACTCGTAAGTTGCATGTCACGGAAACTAGTCCCATGGTCTTCCATTAAGTTTAGTGTCTTTCGTATCCTTGGGTTGATCCTAACAATCCTACCTCTACAGTAGTAACAGATGTAGTAATTTACATTCATCAGCCTTTTGCCGAGATGCAAAAATGCTACTGCCATATTGCATTTTTTTCACGTGGACAAAGTATTGTCTGGTGGAGCAGAATACTTTGCACGGCAAATTTATTCCATACACTACACCTTTACGCCGCGCCCGCTCATCACCACTGTTTTGGCGGGGCTTAGTACGAGAGATGTTATTCTTTATTGCACACCTGAGAGCCGTGGTACCGCATGCAAGCAAACATAACAGACCAGCCTTTGTGCCCACGCGACTTTAACGTTACCGGCGCTGGCCGAAACAAAGCGAACTCATTTCACAAATGTCCCCGAGCCTTCAAAACTTTCAAGAACACGTTTAAGTCATCGGATAAGTCGGGAAAGAAAGCAATTTGTCATCGACCGTTTGAAAAGGGTCCATACATGTGTACGCGTCGCTATTTCGTTTCTCTTTCTTTCCCGTTATTGTTCGAAACATTGTTACTTTTACATACAATTTTCTGAAAAAGTTGCTCCTACCGGCTACTACCGTCAATTTGCTACTAGGTAGAGGGGAAAAAATCCTTTTACTTTCCAGCCGAACAGTAAAACTGAAAACTAAAAACGACTCCAAGATTTCATTTCGATTTCATTATTTACGTAAGTTTTCCACGGAGCTATACAAGACCAGAGTTTATGCTTTGAACGAGTAATACCGTGAAGTGCCTTTACCGATGATTGTTCTTAGATAAGTTGAGTTTCTAGCGTAGAAAATGAATGATAAAAATTTCAGCTGTTAACTGAAATATAATTTACTTGATTTGCGATTTCTACAATTCGGTTCTAAAAACTTAGAAACTTTGTTTTTGGGCCCTGCATCACTATCTGCTGGTACATGGAATCCAAGTTCAAACAATTATTACTCATAAAAACGGAATCCAGGGAACCAGGGGAAGAAACGAGAAGCGGCAAGCCAAATGATTTTCATAGGCCTTAAACAGATTGTCAAACTAGATTAGTCGGTGCACGTCTGATTAAATACTTTCAGCACATTCGCTCAATAATTTCCAAAAGCTGCCTTCTAGGTGTCAATTGACATCAAATTGGCACTATGGGAGTAACAAGTTGTGTTTCAGCAATGTATCTATAAAGAACAATTTTAAATTACATCTCAATTTTATGACATTTTAAGCGACAACTGTTTACTGATAGTTATTACCGCTTTCGTGTAATCGAAGCACAAAGTTGCAAAAAATGTTATTTGACACCAGATTTAACGATTAGTGTTATGTGGCGTTAACATTTGACATGTGACGTATTATGTTATGTTAATGAAAAATTGAAAAGTTATTTTCACTTTTAATCACCATTGAAATTATAATTTACCTCCTTAAACGTTGGTGGGATAGAAAACGAGCCAAGCAGCAGCTGTTCATATTTGTTTAGCATTTTTATACAGATATGATAAAGCATTTTCAATTGACCATATGTTGTGCGTAAAGAAATATAACTTTTTTTTTTATTCTTGCCTCATGAGTATTTTACTCATGAGTAATTACTTGATGTGGAATAATATTCAATTAAGAAGAATATTAGAAACGAAGTAGAAAACGAGGGATCCGGTCATGTACTTGCAAGACACGGCAAAATTTAGTGCTTGCTGATCCGTTTTCCCTTAGCAAGGACTGGCGACTGACTATCGGGTTGTGAAGTTGACACAATCTTATAGACTGAATATGCTTAAGAAGAGTATAATATAAAAATAACAAGATACGCATATTGTCGATCGTGTTTTATCGAGGCCTCCCGTCGTTCAACCGGGTCATCGCACTGCAGCCGTGATACTACAGTGAGATAAAGACTTATCATCTCGTTACTTTTCCCTCCGTCTCTGTCCGTTCTTGGAATACATTTAGCTCAATCTCCGAGGGAAAGAAATGAAGCCGCTGTATACACATTTAAAATCAGAAAATTCATCGATACCCATTCGCGTAAGACCGCCATATTCATGATCCTTCCAAATCGATTCCCATATTTGGAAGTTTAATGCGGTGACCCACATTCGACCGATTCCCCTCTTGTTCTTTATGGTAAGTTTAGGAGTGCCCGAGGGCACTCCTGACGAAAGATCTATAATCAGACCACTGTAGCAGCAACAGTAGCTGGGGGAAGAACGGATGACGACACTGCACCGAGCAGCGGCTAGCTTGATCCCTTTAATGCAACAGCATTCGGACTAAGCTATGCCGCATGTTCTTTGTTGTCTGCATCCAACGACTATCGTTCCCAAATAACGCCACCAACTAAATTGAGTTACGGAGGGGAGAAAAGCGAACAGTTCCACCGGGAGCTATACCACTGGAACCGTTGGCTTTCCGTTTTTTTCGACTCGCGAACACCGACAGCATATCGCAGGCTTAAGTTGACACCAGCAGCGTTTAATGTCGCTTACGATAATGGGGCATCAGCGGTTGTTTGTAGCGTGTGCTGTCTTATTTGCTTCGTTAGGATGCTTACAACAAATTGGCAGCAGTTGTTAGCAATGTGAGTACAGCACGTACTACCAGGCGCCTCAATTTAGACACTCCGTACCTCGGGACAATTCCGAATGCGAACGCACCTTCCAAAACTTCCACCCAACAACACTCATCTCTTCAAACGAGCGTACAAAACAATGGTGTCAATAGCATGTCACATTTCGCGAGACGGACACGGTCTATTAGAAATGAAAATTACTTTTCAAATGGCAAACGCATTAGCGGGATCGATTTTGGCTCTTTGCTCTACTTTCTAAGTTGTTTGCCATGTTGATGGATTCAATCAGAGCCCCAAAATATACGGCAATTCCTTAGAGACATTAACTCTGACGCCGTCCGGGCAGTGGCCAATAAAAGGTAGAGCGTTTTTTTCTGGTACTGTTTCATGATTGCGTCTCGGCCCGTACCACCCCGGTTTGTCGCTTTCAACCACAGCACGGTTGTCCACATTCATCAAATCCCCTTGTCGAGCTCGTCGATGAAGATTGCCTGCCATCCTTCAAGTCCTGAAGAACCATAACCACAAAGCAGCAGCCTAACCAAATTTCACCACTCGACGTCGATGTCTTTATCTCGTCCTCCCCGATTCGTTTCCGGGATCGGTAGTTAGTTGACGGCTTTCTCGATCGTGCGAAACCGTCCCCATGCTTGGCTACCACCTAATTACGTATAAATCTGTGTGTCTGAGCGATATTGCGGTAAAGCGCCTGTCTGCTCTGGTTCTCTCAGCAGTTTTCTTCCTGGTAGCTACCCCGGGGACGCTTTAATTGGTTTCCAATCACAACTCGTTAAAGCACAACGCCCTCGTGCAGCTTCCCTTTTCGATGGGATTAATTCCTTTCCCAACCACAGTAAGCCCCGCACCGCTCACCCAACTCACAGCCACACTTACATCGGGGCACGGCTAGTAATTCTCGGAAGTGGAGTATGCTGCTTCTGTAAGCGAGCCTGTCGCTGAACGATGCCCTATCTGGCAGACGCACGGCCGTACGCTTCTTCCAATCACCTTCAACCCACCTTCTGCGGTAGTAGTATTTTCCAGCGTTCGTAATTGCAATATACGGGTCCCACCCGCCACTCCTCACACACGCCAAACGCTTGTTTCAGATCGTACCACACCACAACCTTTACACTTTTTTAGCCTTTTACCATACACTGTTGCACGCCACTCTGACACTCTAGGACATTTCCTCCATACTTTCTATCTTTTTCTTCCTAACGCACCAACACACTACACATAATGCACGGAGAAAAAAACACACACACACTTAAATACGAAGATAGAGTGGATGAATATGGAAGGACGAAAAAATAGAAAACAAACAACAAAACTAAACTAAGCCGCAGCTACTACGTTCTACGCTGTGACGGTGGATCCCGGCGTACACAGTGCTACCAGCCAAGATATCACCAGCTGGAGAGGTGTCGTTGCCACCGTGTGGGTTTTTTTGGCCCCACACTAATGCTCACTTTGTCGCTAGCAAATAGTGTCGTTCGCACCTTCAACACTCGACGTGCAGCAGCTCACTACCGAACCACAGATAAACTGCTTCCCTGAAGAAAGGAAAAAAAACCACACGGTCACAGACGCACGCAACGACGCAGCTTTCCGCATTGTGCTGTGCCCAAATATGGACACGTTACACAACACGGAACAACGTCGCGACGGTTCTGACGCTGCAATTCAGGAGATGGTCGTTTTGCAGGACACAGAGACCGTGGACTTGCCTTCCTTCAGTGAGGGCGATTTGAATGCCGAATAAAGAAACGGCACCAGCACTTTTCAGAACGCAACACCGCTACCGCTCCGAATGAAAGCAATCGGGACAACAAAAATGACACGTAGCGCACGGAATTCAGCACGGTGCCCAGACTACAGGGGGGCACGTTTGTCTTTGTTGCCGAATGTCGTCTGAATGGTGGAGACACGGGCTGAGCGAGCCAGGAGTCTACGATTCTGGCGAAGAGTTCAGCGCACGGTAGCACCCTCGAAAACGGGGCAACACGGCACAGACAGGAAAAAAAAAACACACACAGCTAACCCGTTTCGTCGGTTAGTTAACTATAAGTTAGTCACCCGTCACGAACGCGTTACCGTAACAACACGGCCCGCTTGGATGCGCAATCACTTACTCCACTCGTGGCAATGTTGTTTGATGCTCTGGCGAGGCTACACTTTACACGGCCGCCGCAATCCTTCGCATTCCTGTTTTTCTTCCGATCTCCGGTCGTGTTCGTCCTTTTTGCACAGGACGACGATGCCGCGAACCCGGTACGAGCACGCTGCGGCCGAAGCCATCGCCATGGCAACGTGAACGACGCCTTCGGCGGATGAAGCAGGTTGATATGTCGCCAGTACACCGCGCGTCACAGTGTGGGCACTTTCTATCCTCAGAAACTTTGTAGAATATCATTATACAGCTAAGAAACTGTCCACCGGACATAACGAGCCATACGTTAGGGAGTTTTTCCACTATGTTTTTACTAAATGCCTATTTCCATGTATCTTTGATGCTTCACAGCTGGTGCAGAAATGGTGAAGGTGAGTGTAGTAGTAACCTGATTTCGAGTGTAACCCGCGTTGTGGAACGAACATTCCGAACATTCCCCCACCCAAGCCTTACAACGGTTGGGGAAATCGCCGAACCCGGCAACGTATTCTTGCGCAGTGCACACTTCACGACCCAGGGCCGCTACGCGCCGCTCGACCGGAAGGACAGCCGAGCTCACTTCGGCCGTGTTGTGCACGATTTGTAATTTTACGACCAACTCCCTGAGCAATGAAACGAACGAAGACTTGGCGGCGTTCAGGCTATCTTCAAAGAGGGAGCAGCCATGATGTGCCGTCTGGAGTTAGTTCTCTCCTCTCCATTTTTTCCCTTGGCGTACGTTCAAATTACTTCACAGACCATACTTCCGTACATAGGATCTGATACGGCATGCGGCAAGAAGAATTCCGAGCAAGTCTAGAGGGTCGTCTTGGCGAACGACCGAAATGTATGGAAAGTGACTGCCTACTAGACCGAGTCCACCATCGAGCCACACTGTCCAGTACGGCGTTCGTAAGCGTAAAGCCGTCTCCCGAGGTTTCTCCCACCCCTTGTGCTTGTTGTGGAAAATATGGTCCTTTATTTGAAACCTTACCATAAGCTTTGAAATACCTTTGAACAATCGCCATACTTTACGCGAGTATATTTACCAGCCGGTAGAGTAGAACGTTTCTCGGAGTGTATGTACTCTTTTAACGTGTCTCCTACCATAACCTTTATCGGCGTACTGCTTCGTGCGCTGCATCGCTCTGCTCATTTTTAAATATCGAAAATTCTCCGCGTTTTGGAATGCGATGAGAAGCAGTTGGAGCGGCGGCCAGTTCAGTGAAGAAAAAAAGCAGCGGCAAACCTATGTTGTAGTATGCGCCTCTTTCTTAGTATTTGTATTTTACACTGTCATGACTGACCAAATCGTGACGGTGGCGCCGGAAGCAGACCAACGTGGGCAATGGCGGCAGCCGTCATCCAAACTCCGGTTCGTTTGAAATGCGACCTAAACGTACCCACCACGGTACCGTATTGAAGTCAATTTGATGTCAATGCTCGACTTACATCGCTTCGCATGAGATCGCCTTCGATTGACCCTTTCCAGTCCCAATGCCAGTACTTCTGACCCAAGCACCGGAAACGTTTCTGCTGTCGGGCCCGCCGCCGGGCCGGGAAACAATTTATTTCCAACTTTAACACCCACCTGCTTCCCGTTGCCGTTGGCCAGCGTTTAGGGCACGCAAACCTGACCGGATGTGTCTTCACTTCTCATCACCGCCTTCATCAATATCATCGTCAGTCCCGTTGACGCTTCTCGAACCGGCGTCTTACTGTGTTGGACGTACTAACCTCTCAGCGGATTCCAGCGAAATCCATCGGAAACTTGGAAGATATTCAGTGACAACCGATTAACGCCAGAAAATCACTTTACGCTACATCCGCCCCCTCGACGGGAGATCTGTCCGGCGTCGCTGGTATCTGGTCCAGTCGCTGTCTCCCTCGTCGATACCTTTGAAGCTTATTCCGGAGAATATCCGTGAAGGATGTGGACGATTTAGTTACGCCTCGCGGACATTCGCTTTATACCAAGCGTCCCCTATAAGTGATCTCATATTCGGTCGCATCCACTAGCTTGTGCAGTACAGGAAGTGGGCCAACATAGATAATTCGACCTGTACATTATCGACTATTCTACATAATAGTTATCCTCATACCACTCAAGGAATGCACGAAACTTTTTACCAATTTGGAAACGGACGATGCATATTTTCTGTGTTCCTTACTTGTTTCATAACTTTGGTACATTCTTAATGAAAATAAAGAACAGACCTTGTTTAATTTGCAGATTAAATGATTATTCTTCAAAAATATCAACTCAGGAGTACAGAGGGAGCTTATGTGAGCGGGGATGCTGTAGTCATATTTGTTTTACGTTCAGAAATATAGAGAAATATAGGTTTTAACTATTATTTAACTATTGTTTTAACTATTATTCTTACTTTAACTATTATTATTACAAACAACCTAACCACATTGTTAAATTCGATGGCATAAATAGAAGAGGCAACACATAATTACTCACCGAACACTTAGTAACACTTCCATAACGAGGGAAGTTCCTTGCTGCTCATGTCCATTTCCCCGTTTACATCGAACGGTGTGCTATCCAAACTTTCTATTGTTACTTGCCCGTTTGGCTTAAGTTTCTGAAGCGTTGCTTTATAACGATACTTCTTTTGCATAACTTTTCGCAACTACATCATCAGTAGGAACATACTAATAACGCAACTTTTCCTTCCACCGGCAAAGTTATGACAAGTTGACGATGAAAAATTTGCACAACTTCCTCAGAGAGATATTTACATTGTGATACTTCTCTTAACATAATACAAACATTTGGTTCTGTGTGGCGTATTATTATGTTTACATCTCTCAAAAATAGTACTCAATTTGTATTTGAGTGGAAAAATGATTGCTGAAATTTTCAGCTGACTAGAGCTTTTGCAATATTTACATCAAAAGGTGTATATAAAACAAATCGATTTTACAACAACTCGCAACAAATGAAAGAATTAAAAGTTTTATTCAATTTGAGCCATAGTAAGCCTGTCTGATGTAAAAACACCGTATTGACATATCCATCCGAATCTTGCGTGGCAACGCAGCGTTGCGTATTACGTGGCAACATAATAGGGTAGAGCAATTATTTTTGAAGTCGTGAAAACGTGGCTTCCATATGCTACCTTTGTGATTAATTTTCTAACTTCTTTCATCCATTGTTCGACGTTTCATAGCATCACATATAATTCTAGGCCTTTTTTCAATTCCTGTTTGGCTTTTGTGCATCGTTTTTTCGCGGAGCATAACATGCTACGCAACACGAAACATCTCAATTTTGAAAATATCACATCGATCGATATTTTTTTGAGAAGGGGCTTTTTACAAGTTGCATACTCAACAAGCATTATTATTGAAGGCTTACAATCTTTCTCCAACTCCTAAGACTGTTCCCCAAAGAGCGAAACAGGGTTTGCATTATTGAATGAATAAACAATAAATGTAATCAAGGATATGCAATTCTCGAATCTGCACTTCAACAAATGGCAACATAAAGTTTACCTCAAAAGTATTTAAAAAAAACAGATGCGCATATCAACCGTTGCCGAGGGCAAACTCGCGATAAACCAACCGACTAGCAAAGACTCACCCACACATTACACATTCTTCTTAGTAGTTAATGCGGAACGGCATCTATTGTGATTGGCATTTTGACACTGGCGGGTAATAGGGTTGGGCACAACATCAAAAGCTCTCATTTGAACTCAACCTTTCAGTGGGAAATGATTGATGAAATTTTACACCGGACTATTTGTATTTGATTTTCAATAAACGCTGTCTTGTGGATACAAAACACATTTTGTATCCATTTTTAATATTTTGTGGACGCACATGCTTCAGTTCAATCAAAGCAATCATTAAAATGCACATGAATAGTTTTAAAATGATTTAAATCAACATTCTTTCTCTAATATTTTTGCATCCTTTTCCATAGCTTAACATCCTGAACATTTTTTAAATTTTAAACATGTACATCAATTATTTGATCTTTATTATTTGAAAGGATAAAATAGCTTAAACGCTGTGTGATCAAGCATTAAAACATTTCCCGCAAGGTTCCGCTAACACTTTAGAAACCAGGTTTTTCTACGCTTACGAATCTACCGCGTGCCTCGGACCATTGACGTCCACACCATCACAGTACAAAGCTAGCAATCTGCACGGCGTCAATCCAGCAATCCTTCAAATCAACAAACCACGGTTCGGATTACGATGCTTTAGAGTCAATTCGAATTATTCCGTCAAATCATCGTGCCACTAAGGCATTATACAAAGCCGCTACGGGATGGTGTACTCCGATAACGCAAACCTGTTCCTGGCAATGTTGGGAAGAAGCTGAAGTCACATCGATAGTAAGCGGAGCAGCTTGCCAACCGCTACAATGGTGAATATTTTGCTTCTGGGGCCCTTTTCTCGTAAATCTGAGTTACGTTTGAAAGGTATTTCTATTTGAATAGCATCGATTCCGGCTAACCATCAATCAACTGCACCAGCAACCTCTTCTTGAGTAAATCTGTTTCGATTTCGCATTTCGAGAGTATTCAAAATGTGTTATATAGGTACAAAACCAAAAAAATCATTGCACAGCATGCGAATGTAGAAATGCTACCCATAGTATACCACAGATTCTTACGAAAACAATTATGGTAAATTAAATTTATCCAATAAATTAAACGAGTTTTGCTGTTTCCGATTTACAAAACCTATTCAATAACACTTTGTGTTATCGATTACTTGATACTGTACTGTTTAACAATGGTGCCAGGCAGGTCCAACAAAATAGTTGTTAAACAGCGTTATACAGCTAAACAAAAAACCCGCCGGGGAAGCCTAAAGGAAAAGTAAAATAAAGGGAACACGGAAAAGAAATTTAAGTTGAAAAATGTATTTTTAAGGCTTAAATATTCAAAAGGACCCATAATAACAGAACATATAATGCAGATAATTGAAAGATGTTGTTCTGCTACAATATTTGAATGCTTTTCATTTTCTTTCCAGCAGTGACTCCTAGCACATAAAGTGACTAATCGGCTATGGTGGTAAGAATTTCTCTAGTAACCCATTCGACGGCAGGCATGAGCACGTAGATTGTTACTTCAAAGCAGAAGAGACATTGTCTTGGCTCATTGCACGAATTTCACTGAACTTATTATATTGAAGCCATTTCACTGAAGCTATTAATTGTACAAGGCTAAAGATGCAAGTATGTAGTATCTTACTCAATAACACTTCTACACAATAACAAACTTAAAATTTTCTGTAATGTTAAAGCTAATGCATGTTTGCTCCTTCGGAATAAAATATAAGGTCTTACAGGCTCTAGGTCCAATTGCTACTACTTTCTGGCATCGACAACGCCCAATCGGCTCAATCTTTAGGGCCTTTCCTAGGGATGTGCAAACAATACCACATTTGAACAGCATTGTATTTTGAAGCTTTTCTGTCCTTCAATCAATAACGAAAACTTGTCGTAAGCGTGTAATCTCTTTTAAAGTTTCGTGACATAATTTAATCAGAACTGGTTGCTTTGAAATAGCATCGGCAATATGTTGCCAGTGAAGAGATCAAAACACATTGTTCCAAACAGATACCCTACAAATTCACGATTGCGTTACCTTTAAAAAGAAATAATCTTTGAATGCTTAATTTTGTTTCAACTCCGCATAAAATAGGGCAATGCGCTACGTGTACCCCAAAGGTCTCCTCTGTGTAGTATGATATAAATTATATCTTGCCCACCTCCAGATGCGGGGCCTTCTCAGGACAACCATAACATAACATTCGTCATGATAGCAGCGTGTTTACCCATAAGGATTTCGATACCACTACCTGCGTCCTTCTCTGTTGTCTGTCTCAACTATGCCGAACCGTTTCTATTGTTCACTCAAAATCGCGTCTCAGCTCATCATCCAAAACCGTATTCTTAGTGAGTAGCAAACAACGAGGAAGTTGCGTTGCCGGTTCCTTTGAGTCTCGACGCGTTACCCACCTGTTTCCGTTTTACCATGTACCTACTCGCTAAGCGCTATTTTTACACCAAGCCCACAAATAATGAACCGATTATGCACCAGCCTATGCCGCCAGAGTCTTTTGATACAACTTTTTCCGCTTTTTATGGTGTCGCTTCTGCCGGAACGGAGCTTTCATCATTCTTGGATTTACATTTATTTTTATTTTCATGTTTATGTACGTGTTTGTCATCGTCACCGATGGCATCGTTCGTCAAACTCGTCAACGGGGTTGGGTTTCTTGTTCGTCTTCCCTGCTTACTGATATACACGTACAGAAACTACTTCAGGTGCTGCAAAGAACAGTAATTTTTTTCGCATGTTTTACCTGCACGTATCACATCTCTCTGAACACCTGCTTAGCTCACCTGGATATGATGCATATTTTCATTAATGCCATGCGGCACCATCACCAAAAGAAGCAGATTGTTTTGAATTTAATTATATCATCATTTCATTTCATGCAGATTGCGCACGGTTTTGTGATATCTTGTCATTAGAAGTGCGTCATCATTATACAAGAAGAAATGAATGTACTC
Organism: Anopheles dirus; assembly: GCA_000349145.1. NCBI lineage: Eukaryota > Metazoa > Arthropoda > Insecta > Diptera > Culicidae > Anopheles > Anopheles dirus. Next base: position 15,022 of record KB673257.1, on the reverse strand, counting down.
AAAACCACCGTATTTTGTATGTCAGTAAAAATTGTTAACTATGTTTTATGAGTAAACTGACGGTTTTTAAACAAATAGACATAAAAAAGTAGCAAAATTAAGTTAGTTCGGTCTGCAATATCAACTCTCAGCTACACAGGGATTTTTATCTAGTTCATAGGTTAATTATTTGTCACTATCGTTAAAAAGTTCATATGCTCATTGATTAACATTGTGTTTTCCTGTTGTTTGAGTGTCGTATAAAAATACTATTCCCAGTTAAGTATATACAATAATGACTAATTTGTCACAATCTAATTGTGGAAGAGTAATAGTTTGAATACAATTTAATTAAAAAACTCAAACTTTAGAGATGGCAGGCATGTGTGAGCGAAAGCGTTCGTGATGTGTAAAGCGAAGACGTATGCTTATCGACGATACGGTTGTTTGGAGTACCGTCCCCGATCGTTCTCGTTCTTCAATGACACAAAATAGCTGTACACAACTATCCACAGGTACACGTATAATACTGCAAAGAGAAAACCCAATGAAATTGAACCGTATTCGGAAAATTGTTCAAATTCAACACATTGGATGAACTTACCAACAGCAAGCAGTCCTATCACTATCCAGAGCGTTCCACCTAAGACGAAACCATCGATAAAGTAAACCACCGCGTTATAGATCACGCTGATTAGCAGACCGATCGCTAACATAAGTCCAAGCACAACCCAAGGCATCATAAAGAAATGGTTTTTCTAAACGCAAGAAAAAAGTAAATGCTGAATATATATTGCTCTGTACAAAATTTTAACTGTTTTTGGCAACAGCCATATCTCACCTTCACCACGCCCATTATCATCAGCAACGAAATCAAAATGGTCATAACCAGATTTAGGGCGTAAATGATTTTTACTACGTTTTGCGGCAGCCAGTCCATCAAGATTGTCTTAAAATCAATGCGCACGGTGAAAATCAGGATGATGGAGATGATGGAAAGCAAAATTCCAAGGACGCCAGTCGCAATTGAACCGCTCCGAAGCGAGTAGCACCGGCAGCAAGAATTGACCAACGGTTGTGCCATCGTAGTTCCGTGGGAATCAAATCAATTGTGTATGATTTGAAAGTTCTTGAAAAATGAGTAGAAACAAGAAAATTTATAAGCTCATCTTAGGATATTTGTATTATTTTCGGACTTTTTTACAAACAATGGTCTATGAAATTTAGATTCATTAGTAGTTCAACGAGGCAATGTGAGCGCTTTGTTTTTCATCAATTCGTTACCCGGAGATATGTTTTGTTCTATTCTGATGACCTAAGGATATATCTTCCCATTAGTAAAAAAAGGTGATTGGTTTAGTTCGCAAAATATTATTAACTAGCTGATCAGTAGGTGTTTTACCTCTAAACTAGTGTGTCTCTAATGAAAAATGTTTAATGATCTTTTCTACTCACTTAAAACCTCAAAATCAAACATCAAAACTTTAAATGAAACACAAACAAAAAAAAACATGTTGAGGAATGTGTGTGAAAATTGAATTATCAGAATCTCTTGCACTCTA
>KB673246.1:250569-267624 GCA_000349145.1 Anopheles dirus | reverse complement strand
GAACTATTCAATAACTTTCTGAACTTGTCGATAATATGCCCGAACATGTCGACAGCCCGCTGAACACGACGATATAACCCCCGAAAACCCTGTAATATGCCCGAACATGTCGACAGCTCGCTGAACATGACGATAGAACCCTCGAAGACCCTGTATTGGAGACGACTTTTGACCCTAAATTGGTGAACTTTTGGACGACTTCAAAGGTCCAATCACCTATGTGTACCCCAGAATCCGTGCTCGTAGTTTGGCATCAATGTCGTTATCGAAGGTGACTTTTGACCCAAAATTGGTGAACTTTTGGACAAATTCAAAGGTTCGATCACCTATGTTTACGTCACCATCACCTAGACTATTAACATTTGAAAATAGGATCGCTGCACTATGGGGCAGGGAGGAACAAACAGAGCTCAGAAGACATTTTTGTACGAATTTCACTTTATATCATATCGAATCTAATTTAAAATGGTCACTGTTAGTAAAGAGAAAGTTACAACAGACCTGGTTTATCGGAACAATTACACAAATGTGTCGAAGCTAGCCAGGTCGAAAAATAAAAAAGCACACACGAATATTTTTCTTATCAGGGTCTCCTCTTTGAATGATTGCAATTTCACTCACCTAATCTGAACGGGTTGTTGCATTCGCTACGATACCATCTTTTTCTAATGCTGATAACTCTGTTTCAAGTTTACTTCGTAAAGCGATTGGAATACGTATTGGTGGTTGTATAGATGGCGTAATCGACTGGTCAACTTCCAATGTAAATTTCCTTCAAATATACCATAACCAACAATAAGTTTGTCACGATCTTCGGCTATATTTTTAGCTTTTTCCGATACTTTAAAAGTAAATTCTCTTAATCTGTAAATGTGTGGCCTCAAATTCTCAAAAGTATTCTCTTGATGTGCGCCGAATGTGTGGCCTCCTAACTCGCCGTATCCTAATCCTCTGGACTATTTTGTTTGGGGCGATGATCAAACCCGTTTTTGCGGCCCTGGGGACACGGATGACAGGGTTTACTCCAGGTTCCTAGAGTCTTGTAGAATACTCATCAATGGACTCATAACTAAATTGTTCTGGATTGCAAAAATCCATGCAATCCAACAGAATAATGCTTTTTTGCACAATTTTTTTTCTAATCACACTCAGATCTGCCTCTCGTGAAGCGCGTTCCTCAATGGTTGAAGAACTTCTTGGCTTCTACGCCGATTACCGATAGCAGAGAGTTCACCTTTTGATCATCGTGTGCTGCAGGCCATTTGTTCATTCCGGTTGCCTTCACGTAGTCATTCCAGTTCTTTTCGAAGAAATCGAAATTCTCTTCTATATCTCCTTCTAGCAGCAGCGACGATGGCAACGGTACAGATAGAACATGTAACATTGCGTTACTTGGTCTTGCGGTATTTTGAGCGCTTAGTTGCATCATCATGCTTCCGAGTAGCTTTGTCAAATTTAACACAAATTTAACAAAAGCGTTTCTTCCTTGTTTAACACCTTGTTTAATGGTTATTATTGATCTGATTTATTGTTTGCTATTGTTAGATTCATGTATACATCTTAAGTTCCTCACCTGCGCTGCACTAAGAAACACGTGTATTGGAAAACGCAGATGTAAATAAAGTACAACAATTATTTATTACAAACTGCACACAATCTTCTTACTCCGTGTCTATTGTCAGAATGTCGAAATTCCTAATGAATTCTGTGCCATCTTCCGATAGTTGTACTTGACACCCAAAGTGTATATATGAAGCTATTCAAATATACAACAGTTATTATTAAAATACTTCAACGTCCCCTTCTTTAAACGGGTACGCGAATAACTAAGCTTAACAATGTTCAGATTATACATGAACGGCAGCAAATGTACCTGCATTAAATGAATTATGTTCATTGTAGGTTACATCGACTTATGGGAAGTATACATGCATTACAAAATGACAGGTACTTTAGATTCAATGCACCGAAAATACAGCGAGTTTTTAGCGTGCTAAAACACGCTGCTCCAGTACGCACTATGCGTTCCAATGTTAGTGCATAGCTCTAAGTGCATAGTGCATAGCGGCTCTCTACGCTTCGTACCAGTTTGTTTACAAAACTGACAGCTCAATAGCTCTGCTGAACTTGTCAACGCCTGCTTCCGAACTATTCCATAAGTTTCTGAACTTGTCGATAATATGCCCGAACATGTCGACAGCTTGCTGAACATGACGATAGAACCCTCGAAAACCCTGTATTGACACACATTTTCATTTTTTTTCTCATCATAATGCTGAAAATATACCCTTTCAAACCAGGTGCAACTGATCCAACATCTGTAAGATATACAACAAATAATTAAAACAACCGGAAATGTTCTAATTTGCTATGATAATCGTTTCAAATGCGTCTCAAAAATCGAAAACCAAGCGGACCAATGAGTAACCAGGACATACTTGTGGAATGTGAGAGAATGTATAAAGATATGGAGGCCCGACCACCCTAATCGAAACAACCGTTTGCTAACCGAGAGGCGCTTGCTATCGCAACTGTCTTGCACATTGCACAAGTGCAACTGTCTTGCACATCTCGGTGAGCGAACGATCGTTGCCAAGGGGTCATAATGCTAATAAAAAAATCGTCTAAAAATTTGTCAACGGTGTTCAAGGTCGCTTAAAACTTGATATATTTTGTAACGAATTTTAAAACAATTATTTGTATCGTAAAAAATGTAAGCGTAGTCGTATAGTTATGTGACATGGGGAAATTTCGGCCATGGTATAATAGTAGTGAAAGTTTTTTTTCTAAAAATCATGAACAAAAGACGTTTTTTGTTAACTACAACAACTACAACTTTGTGCAACACAAATTATATCTATTTCTTCAAGTTTTCTTTTGACTCTCTAATACAAGTGGTCATATAGCTATGTTAAGGTCTGTAGCTTAAATTAGATTAATAAAATTTCACGACAACACAGTTAAAAAAAACTACATAACCATTTATCATAATAAACATTTCAATTATTTTTTTTTATTTCGTTAAAAAGTTAAACTAAATTATTTCACATAATAATTAACAAAAGTTTAAGCATATATGTACTACATCTCCGTGACGGGTTTTCTCCGGTTTTGTTCCAGTGTCGCAACATCAACAGGACGAAATTTCCCACTTGGCGTTGTGCAAGATTCGGACGCTGTATCGAACATTACGGCAAATACGACGAATTTAATAAGCATTAACATTAACGGTAACTCTGGAACAGGACCTAGTGCCACCGTAGCTGAAATCGGCAGTGTTGATACGGGCAGCATGGGAGCGCGCAGTGTAGCCACTATCACTACTGAAGATCATCATCCATTTCTAGCGCCCGGTACTAACGGACGTACGACAGGTTTGACTGGGGCAGAGAGACACGCCGGCGAGCTGAACGACGATATGCAGATGCCAATTTACAACCATCATCCTTCAAATCGCCCACGCCAACACGAAGGCCTGGAGAGTGGTGATGGTGGTCTCGGAGAAAACGTAATTTTAGGTGGTAGTCAGTATTGCAATGGCAACAGCTCGATATCTTTTGCGAACGTAGAGCCAGAGCTGTGCATGAATTCGAGCTGCGAATTGAACATCAATGCACACCAGTGTAACTTTACCCAGCATAATGGCGGTGCTGTGGTGGCGGCAGCGATTGGTTCTGGAGACGCGACCGGTGCAGGTACGGGCGCTAACGGTGTTGTGGCGAAAGATGACCATTGTTCTTCCATGCCCATGTTTCACAAACCCAACCGTCAATCGATAGGCGTAGAGAAATTTCTCGATTCCGGTCATCATCACCATCGCCAGCAGACGGTTGCGAGCGGTTGCGGTGATGGCAATATACATTTAACGTCTTCTTCCCAACCCACTGCTGCTCAGTCATTGATGCAATCCGTCCCGGTGCCGGCCATGTTCAACGATGATATAATAACGGACAGCAAGTTTACCAACTGTAGATCGGACAATGGTATCGATGTGATTAAGAATCGGCTAACTGGCAAAAAGTACCACCGCACAATTCCGCGCCAGTTTTCCGTTGTCGATCCGATAATAAATCCGATAAAAACTAATAACAACTTCATGGCAGCAGCGGCCGCAGCAGCTGCGGCTGCATCTTCGGCGGCCGCCACCACGGCGGCGGCGGCGACGACGTCATACGTCAATACAGCACAGCATAACCGCATGATACCGGGCGACTTGAGCGATAAGCCAAGCACGCACCGTATGATCACGCAAGGTGGAAACGGAACTCCGACCGGCAGTATGACACCTGTTACGGCGGGTGGTAATGCTGCGCAAACCCCAAATCGGAAGGTTTGTCACTGCCCGGTACAGCACAAAGCATTGGCGGGCTATCAATCAACGGCTGCCGGACCGCCGCAGGGCCCATCGACCGTCACCGGAGAGGGTGGATACCGTAGCCTTCGCACAACCTCAGCGGACGTCCTTCACAATCGGAGCGACGCGCGCAATAAGCAAACATCCGTGAACGGCGATCTGCTGACGATCGTGAGCAAACGGGGCAGTGGACTGGGAGCAACGCGGGAAAATTTTGGCAGTGGAAATGCTTCAATTAAGCGAGGAACCGACATGGGGCTCATGAGCCAACGCTACCACGAGAAAGAATATCGTAAGCTGGGCTCAGCGTTCGTCGACGGCATGGTGAGTGCGAGCGGAAGCATGATAAAATCCAAGCAACCAACCAACTACCACCATCAGGCGCATCCACACACCGAGCATAATTCACATATCGTCATCGGTGCGGAACGCAAGGCAACGACGCAAGTGCCGTTGGAGGAACTAATGCCGACGCGCTTGCAGGCCGGTACGGGAATCGATAACGAGGAACGCGCACATGTGCTGCTGAAGAAGTCCTCGCTAACCGTGAACATGACGACCGCCGACGTCGCCAGTGGAATACTGCATAATCCTATTCTTCCTCCGAAGGTTAAGAAACAGCAGCATCATCAGAATCAAGCCTACCATAGAAACGTGAACAGTGGAAGCCAGCAACAGCAGCAACATCAACAGCAGCGCGAAAGTAGCTTAGTGCACCAGAAAACAATGGCGACTTCAGAAAATACGAACGTTCACGAAGGTTCCACCGCCAATGGTAGCATTGGTGGAGGCGGTAAACTGAGCGAACTACGCAAGTCTCCTATGCACGTGAATGATACGGGAGGTGCACTGAAAGTGTGTAGCAGCAGCAGTAGCAGCAACGGTGTGCCGAACGGATACTCAAACTCTTTGCCACGCCACTCGTTTACTGCTGCACGAAGCTACGAACGAAAGCAGCGTAACGAAAATCTCTCATCGCATAGTATCGGTCGAGGATCGAAATCGAATCGATCGGTTGTAGGCGGCGAAACTGTCACCAAAGTCATGCTGCAGGAAAAGGCACACTACGATAGTAACACGCTCCCGAAAAATAGCTCCAACAGTAACGGCGCGCGCAAGACGAGTCTGGTGACGGAAGCGGTTAATCACATACCGTCCGTCATAAACATACCAGTGTCGTCACACACCGCAATGTCCTTCGGGAGGGGCACCAACCCGAACAACGGTACGATCCCCGCCTGTAGTGGCATCAGTGTCAACGATGCAACGGCGGCCGACGGCCACAATACGACATTTTTAAATACGCTGACACAACACTCGCCAGAAACCACCGTAACGACCACGAGCACAGGTACAGCCACGGGCGGGGAAGCCGGGACCAGCAGTGCTATCAAACAGCCAATACTTCTACCATTACCAGTGCTCATGACAACGATCACAAACTGTGCCAACCCGAGGGAACACATCCTACCGAACGACAACAGTCTCGACGAGGACTACTTGAGCGAATGCGAAAATTGCAAATCATCGGCCAACAATATGCGATACTACCTGGATCTGGAGGAGGGCAGCAAAGCCTGTGTCCCGATACAGGAAACGATGACACTGCAGAGGAAAATTCCGGACGCCACCGAGGAGGAGCAGCAGAACTACTACCGCGTTTCCTCGACGCTGCCAACAAATACGAGCAAACGAACTGCACCGTAAGTATACAACTCTTCTTATGCGAGGCAAGACTGACTATAAACGCAGAACGTTTTTAAAGAATGTCCCACTTTTCTCAAAGCACTTGTAGATAAAGTCTTATCACTTAGCACTTACATAGACTTACATTTGACAATTCCATTAGAAGATAATTTAATTTTACTTTCGATGCTTTTTCATCTTGAATGAATTATATGGATTCGATACTCTCCGAATTACAACTAAAAAAAAACTTCTTGTCTTCCATAGTCTCTTAGGTGAGGCTATCGAATCTGTCTGCAATAAAAAACGCAGTTTTTTCAGTTGGGTTCACTTTAACACTAGCACTAAAATTCTAAAATTAATCTTCCAAGTGTCTCGTTTATCCAGAATCCTAAATTTGCCATTTTTTAAAGCCCATTTCTTCGCGTGCACCTTTTTTCACGTGCATCTCTCTTCGTGACTCATTTATTTGACGCCAGGGCCAGAGGTCCGTTCGGCCGTTCAGGCAGCAGATTCAACACTATATATCCATCGCAGTCTGTGCCTATGCTGCCTCCTCTTTTTATAGGGAAGGCCTAAGGGGTCGAGTTACCCCTGTCCTTCCACGCGTACGGGGCCAACAATCCTTCTGAGCATCTTCCACTCGAACGCGGCCAAGAGAGCTTCGTCAGATTTGGACAAGGTCCATGGCTCAGGGGTGTATGTGAGCACTACGGATTGCGAATGTTTTATATGGTCCCAGCTTCGTCCGTCGCGAGAAGTTCGCAGAATAGTAAAGATTCTTTAGGCTGTCATATAGCGTAGTTTTTGGGCGTAATTCAACATTAATGGTGTAACCTTTGACAGAAAATAGGATTTGTTTGAGATTTGGATTTGAGTTTTCGATAACTTGAAAGGTGCTTGCCGTTCCGGAGAAAACGGTAGGGAGTGGAGTCGCAAGCTCAAAGGGTTAAAAAAATAAAATAGTTAGCGCATAATTTGTGAAAATTTCAGCCCAATCCGTCAACAATTGTCATAAATATCTGTTAATTGACAAAAATAGGTGTTAATAGGTGTTAATTGACACCTCGATTCGCACGAAAGGAGTAACAAGTTGTGTGTAAAATATAAGACTTTGAGGAAAAACTGTTTGTCAATATCCCTAACCGTTTTCGAGTTACCCAGGCTCAAAGTTGAAAAAGTGTCAATTAACACCTGATTTGTCCGTCCGTGTTAAACATCCTCCGTCTGAAGCAATGGAAGAAAATTTAGTATACTAATAGTAGCTAACTTTTCTATGACAAATTCTTGGTTACTGAGAACTGATGCTTCTCAAAAATCATACAGAAGTTTTCGTACGCAATATTTACGTCCTGTTACAGCATATTTTCTGCTTTTACATCCGACAGAGATTGCAATAAAGGATGCTGTAGGGGGAGGGTTTAGTGGGAAAAACTGAATCTGTTACTTCAGTTTTGTTATCAACAATTGTGCCCTAATCACATATTTGTTCTCACTCTTCTCCTATGATACTAATTGTACCAGGCAACAAGAGTGCGTTTTATTCTCGCTATGTGCGTTTCTGTTGTTTCCCTTGTATCTCCTGTTAACCTCTTTCCCCGGCGAATTCCCTACCGGTTATTTCTATCGCAAGAAAACCAGTTTCAAATTTACCAGTTTAAACAGCCCACTGGACATTTAAACATAATTGTATGCTAAATGTCTCGCCGTACTCCTCGAAGCAGTTTTATTTATGTGTTTATTTATTTCTTTTTTATGTATTTTTTAAATTATATTTATTTATCTTAAGTTATCGAAATCAGTGGACATGAGATTACCACCAAGTATCTAGAGTATTTCGTTAACACACACGGTCAAATCAGGTCACAATCAGGTCAAAACTTTGATTTTTAATAAAATGTGTATCCTTGTATTTCCCAAATACAACTTGTGGAGGTGCAAAGTGATGTTATTTTGATGATTATATAATTGGCATTTTCCCATTCTATTAATGATCCATAAATGTTTCACCGTTAATGTTAACAAATAAAAACAAACTATAAGGACTAAAAATGTCCTATTGTTGAAATGCTACATTTGAAATGCATCTCCAAATTTGATCTCGTTTCGATGTCAAATTTTATTTTAAAAAATACACTAAGGAAAGTACTCATTGCAGACGGATTTGTCAGTGTAGTCCATATTTTGTTCGTTAATTGGGTTTTATTTGTTTGCTTTAATTAAATATAGTTGCTGCCTTTAATTGCTTACATTAAAGTCTTACGATTGTTTTATTTAATTCTGTACTATCCAGTAACTTCTTTATGATTTCAACTACTTTTGACAGTGGAGGCCTTCTAAAGTGCTCTGGAGGTCAGCACTAGAGTGCTCTTTAATGGTAACCCCTTTTTAAACTATAGAACCTAAAATTTCAAGGGTCTATCCAGCGGATAGTCGGTCTTCACTGAAACAGGACTGCACTGGTACCACAAACCCCGGGGAACTGAATATACAATAACCGAGGTATAATAAGCTTAGCATGACGCTTCACGACCTTTACGGGATGGCCAACAAAAAGAAAAGACTTTCAGAGTTAAGAAGAGATTTCCAACGAAATTGAAACTCTTAAATACAGCAAATCCATCGGACCCTCTGTTTTGCATTCACTATGCTTTTCACATTACTTTCAGCGTTGTCAACAAGGACCGAGTGGCATGGTTTTCTACTATACCGGCAAGCTCGTCGTCAGATGATGAAGAAGCGTGCGAGTAAATTCATGATGGCAGAGTGTGAGTACTGAAACCCATTGCACCATGGTATGACAAAGGATAGTGACCAACGAATACAAATGCAATGGAACTGCTTGATAACAACTGAAATCTTGAGTGTGTGTGTCTGTGTGGCCAGAATAGAACTTCAAAATAGAAATAATAGTTAAAATCGATAAAAACAGTATGTTGGTAAAATCAGTACATGAATTAAAATTCATTAAAAAAAACAGATACAGTATTAATTTTTAGCATTGTGGTGGGTTTCTGTACAATCCTAACAATGTTTGTAATACTTCACTGTAACCTGCCAAGTTGGTGTATATCTATTTTTGTCGAAATTCGAACTCATGGAAACAGGAAAATAAACGATATTGTGAGGAAAAAAAATCTCAAAGCTGTGGGGCAACTGCAACCGATATTGACTATGCTATGCGATAATATCTCAACCATACTTACCATATGAACTAAATACATACAGTGCTATATGAACTATTTGTCATGCAACAGTGAGACCTGGGTAAGTAAAACAGAGAAGATCGTACGTAGCCTTTCGAAAGAAACGTAAACTCAGAGAGTGAGTGACGCCAAGAACGATAATAATTCTATATCTATCATTGTTACAATTTTCTAATTAGCTAATTAAATTCATGTACAGATAAATAGATTCAGGAAAGGCATGTTTAAATATGGATTTTTCAACAACATTCAAGTGAATGTTTGATGTCCCATTGAAATTTACTTTATCCAGGGTTCTCTGACGTGTAATTGAACAAAGTGGTGAAAGTGTACACAGCATTCTCAGTTTAGTTTTCTGGCGAAAACTCATAATTAAATCACGAATATAGTTAAATAATTTATTTATGGCCAATTCTACCGGCCCGTATAATATCCCGTCGAAGGTATGCGCATATATGTAAACAATAAAATAATTTAACAAACAAGCAAACAAACAGACAACACGGCCTCTACGGCCGTCATACTTGTAAATAAAAAATGAAACAAACAAACAATCAATGGGATCCACCTTGAAATTACACAGTTTAGGTAATACCAACAATGTTTCAATATTAGCACTTGTAACAGTAATCGTTATATATATATATATATGATGTCCACGTTGTTTAAATAAGTTATGAAATAATATAACTATAGCTATATATTTATACAAGTATTGTCTTGAGAGTAAAATATTGCATCATGCTCAGGCACTGCTACACTACGATCCGTGGGTTTTCGCATTTGGAGTACCAGCTTTGTATTTGATGTTGTTTTTTTTCTCTTAATTATATATGATAAATATGGCTTGATTACTTTATATTCAAAAACGAATGCAAACATTCGCCATAAAAGCTAGTGTGCTTGCTTTTACAGCTCATGTGTTCGGCCGCTCTAATCGCTCCTGTCATGGCTTACTATTATCTACGGATCTCTTCTATTTCTGGACGATTGCCTATCAATGCTGATGCTTAGTTACTCCTTCGCCGTTTTAGTTTCCGTGTGTCTTTGTGTACGAAGGTGTATCGTTTGATTTTTTGTTTTTACCGAAGCAAAACGTAAGCGAAAATCGATTCTCGGATTTTAACCCCATCGCGCAGCCAACGAGTAGAGCGATTTCAAAAGTTCCAGCGCACGAGTGTCGGAATTGTGTGGAGAATGGTGCTTATTGCTGGTCCCGGCAGGATACCCTAACGAACTCGTCAAATCTTTCGGTAAACGCTGGGACACCACGAACGGGGGCTTGAGTTCAGACGATGAATCTGACTCCAGCGACTCTACGGATCTATATTCAGTATCCATGGTACCGGTCGTAGTGGTGGTGGTGATGGCCGTAGAGCTCGTGTATTCCGAAGTATCCGATGCCGCGATGGCTGGCGAAAGTGTAGTTACAGAAGGCTCCGTTGTGGTGTAGATGGTGGAGCTGCTGTCGACGGTCGTTTGGCTCAGCGTTGTCGGCAAAGGCGTGGTTGTGTATTGCGTAGATTGTGCCTCGTCGTAACCGTATCCCCATCGCGCCTGAGTGTTGACTGCTTTCGGTAGGTAGCTCGTGTGAGCTTCAGCCGATAGATAGTACATTTTCGTTGTGGCAGCTGTCGTCTGGAAATCGTTTCCTTTCAACCATTCCTCACTGTTGAGTCCTTCATCCTGGTTGCCACCTTCATCGCTATTGCTGTCGTCGTTAGAGCCGCCTCGAACGTTCGCATAGTTTTCTGTCGTGGCCGTCATATTTAGCACCGTCGCCGTACTGGCGAGATCATCGTACAGCGCGTTGGCACCGCTATTGTATCCAATTTCTTTGCCCCGTCGGTGAGCTGTATCGCGTTGTGGACCATCTGATACGCTCAGCAATTCGTTGCCACCTTGACTACCCGGCACGCCACCTATGTTGATTAACGCCTCCAGCAACGCTTTGCGTGACTCTTCATTGGCGTTCGTCGAATCATCGTCACAGGTGCGTATCAGCAGAAGAATCAATCTTCGCATAGATTTATCCTTATCGGCCATCTTCATTACGTTCATGAGTTTGTCCGCCTGAGCATCGTTTAAATCGCCAAACATTTCGTTTGCCTTTTTTTGCATTACACTCGTATTCTCGCGTAACTTTTCGCTTATGCGCGTCGTTGCCTGATCGTCTTCCGTTGCTCTGGACGTAGTAGTGGATTCCTCGTGCAGGAGAGTTCCATTCCACCCATAGTGTCGTAGTGGCGTCTGGATCGCTGGTGCATGGGCTGCCGTTGGCTTTGGTTTCTCCAGCTCCATCAGCTCATCGTTGATCGTTAACGGATCGAAGAATACCGTGTAGGACATGGTGGTGCGAGACGGCGGTACCCCATCCGTTTCGTGCTTCACACCGCCTGCCGGTGGATTAGCGGTGGTGGGCGGTTTGATTGCAGTAGTTGTACTTAGGTTTTCCCCCGTAAAAGCAATATCCTTAAAATTATGCAAACTAACCACGCTATACTTGTTCCTTTCATAGATTGGCCTACTATTATGGCTGGCCAGTATGGATCCGCTTTGAGCGCGCTGCAGCTGCTCATCGTCCTCCAGTGGTTGTGCCGGTTTTGGTCGCTGTCCTGCCGCAAACTGCTGCGTGGATATTACCGGTGGCTTCAGAACTGATTGCGGGGCAGGAATTGGTTCGTTCACACCATTCGCCGTGACCGTGGATGCTGCCAGCGTGCTGGAAAACGTCGGTATGCTTAGGTCCAGCTGCTGATTGTTGTTCGATGAGGCGCTCGTTGCTGCGACCCTGGGTGCGTGCTCTTTGTCGTCCAAACTTGCCACTTGATCCACAAACCGACTACCATAGCCGGATGAGGCGGGGGATCCAAGCTCGCCGTTGACTTCGTCGGCAAGCTCATTGCGACTGTTGGTTATGAATTGTATGGACAAACTTTTACCTTGCTTTCGTACCGTGCCATCTGCGTCAGCCTTGGGTTTATCATAATCTACGTTGTTATCTATTGTCGTCGTCGGCATTGTTGCGGTCACCGACAGCGTTGTGTCACTGTCCGTTGGATTAGCGTTGGTGGTGGTAGTGGTCACGTCCGAGAAGTCAAGAACTTCGAAATTTTCCGCACCTTTCAATGGGACGGCGTAACTTTCGGCACCGTCGTCTCCCGGCTGGTGCGTCGTAGTGTCGAACGATACAGAAATGTTTGTGCCATCCTCTTCGAAATTTGCCCTCTCCGACAGTTTGGTGGATGCGGTCTGCGATTCCGGTGCCTTCGGACGAATTTCAGTCAATATGCGCCGGAACGTGATGGGATCTTGCAGATATGCCGACAGTGCATGAGTGAAAATCTGGGCCAGTTCGCGAATTTGTGTCGAGTTCGTCATCCCAAACACCGGGTACCGGGAGGACTGACCTTCCAAATCGTGCTCCATCTGGGAGTCCATGTACAAATCCGTTTCGGAAACTTCGTGACTCCGGTCGTCGTCGATACGGTTTCCATCGTTCGCATTGTTACGCGACTGGAACAGTCGATCGTACTCGTTCAACGTGGTGCGCGTCAAGAGTGAGCGGTGACCGACATCGACATTAGATTTGCGCGCAGCCGATAGACGCATTCGTCTGTAGCGATCTACATTCGGACTGCTTCCTGATGGATGAAGCAAAAACTCGAAGGACGTCTTTGCTGGCAACGTGACCGACGCAATCGAAGAGAATGCATCGCCCGGACCATTGTGGATCAAAGTGGAAGCACTGGCCGCGGCATGCTTTGTTGGGATTTCTTTTGCCGTATCACCATTATTTGCCGTTTCGTCAATATTAAGACTTTTGATAGTTTGCATAATTTCCATTGCATGATCCATTACGGACTCGTCGTCGGCGGTACCGGCACGCCGTATTGGTTGCGTGAATTGGCCGGCGAAGATTTCCGATTCTACCTCTCCGCCAGCACTGCCAGCGTTACCGACACCGCTGATTGTTGTGGCCTTTGTCGTGACCATGGCATCCCCAGTTTTTGCCCCCACCGTGGTAGTCGTTCGCGTACTGGTGGTGAACGTCGGTACTGTCGGTGTGTAAAATTGCGTAACTTTGCCGCTCAAATTCAGCTTTCGTGCCGTTGTGTAAGCCATGTAGCCCATCGCATTTTTGCTATTACCGCTGCTGTTATTCTCCCTCGACAGTTGCAATACGGACAGATAATCGCGCTGGGAACCTTCGTCTTTTGTCGTCTCTGTTCGACGCAGTTTGCCAGTGCCGATTAGGTCCTTCGGCAGCTGCTCTTGTGCGTAGTACGTATTGAGCATCTTCTTGGCAATCATCGCAAAGGACGCGCTTTGGGCGGTGTCCTGTATTTCGTCCGGGGCGAACGATAACTGTCCAGCGTTGTCTTTCCTATTCCTGCCATGATCGTTGCGGTTGCCCTGTGCGGTAAACGCGGTGGTTTCCGCGGAGTTGATTTTGTCGCTACGTCTGTTGAATTCCTGATGGCGTATGTGGTTAGTGTTTCCCAGAAGCAATCGTTTGTCCTGCACGCTAATCGTACTGGGATTGACTGGCTGCAGGATGGGATGTTTGCTCTGCAAACGGGCTCGTTTGGCTTGTGTCAGCATTTCGGTGCTTTCGGCAAAGTGGTTCGGAGTTGCGGCACAGTCCACTTTAAACCACCAGTCGCAAATCAGATCGAGCTGCCTAAAGATCGTACCGTTCGGGCAAAGAAACGAGATCTTCTTGCCGTCGTCGCATATGTGGAACACCTGAAAAGATAGTGAGCCGATTCCACCGATTGTCATGCATTTACCAAGACTCCACTTTCAACCACTTCAACGAAGGATGTTGTACGATATCGTACAGCAGAAGAATGCTTCTCTGTCATTTATAGTACAACCAATCAATCGCATTTCAAAAGTTTAAATAAAAAAATATATACTAACCTGACAACGGGTTTCCAAATCCGCAAAGTAACCGTTCCCATGACTTTTACAGTCGAAAACGGTTCGAGGAATGTGGGTGAGCACCGGAAAATCTATACCTGGCCGACCGACCAAACCTTGGTAGCTGTCCATTTCGACACCACCGAGCGCATTGACTGAAGTGCCTCCATCAGTCGCCGGCTCCAGTGAACTCCGTGGACCTGGACGTGACGGTAGCTGATAAAGATCGCGCTGAATGCTTTCCAAACAGCTTACGCTCGCCGACAGTTCCGATACTAACACAAAAACCGGCCACACTGCATCGAGAGTATGTGGAAGAAATCGAAGGAAAAAAATGTTTTCTGTAAAAAACAGCATTGTTGTGTAAAACTATAGAGACCAACAATTAATCATTAAACAATTGTGGCTTAACAGAAGGACATCATAGAACAGTAACATTGTGGAATAACGCACTGAAACCGTGGGATCGGGTTGATAATTCTGTATAAAATAACACCGAACAAACCCAAAACTGTTTATGTAAAGAAGTTTCGTGTGCAATAGCTTCTGAAGGTAGGTGCATACCTTGTCAGTTTATAGGAAGTAGAACACTCTTAATCTAAATCACAGTAATGAGTTTTGCGCTATAAACAATACCGATGCATCTACTCACCTAACCGTAATACCAGCGCGTAGAGAAACATTTTGTCGTTATGCTTAAAAGAAAAAAAAAGTATTCAGCGTTAACCGACAGAACCAGCTAAAACTTGCATGAAATAAACACTATACAAACCCATGGACGAGAATGCTGAGGATTACTTACGTGCCAGATGCTGCAAGCGCCGAAAGGTAAATATAGGCTCGGTGTGTGCAATGGCAATTGAAGGTAACAGAATTATATGAATCAGTAGTGCAGCACGTCTGGATGCCCTTTATAGCATTTCTCGTCGAAGTCGGTACTTTTAATCATCCACACATGTGCGAATGTACATCCTGCTTGTGGTTCAACGCCTGTTGAAAGTAAAAAAGATCATATGTAATGTTGATCTGCTTATTTGTATACGTATAACAGGAGCTTTCAAACGAGTACAGGCGTGTGTTACAGGTGTTTGTTATACCATGTTACCATGCTCTACCCAGCATGTACTGTACACCCTGAGTACAAGCTGGGTAGCGGGGAGCAGCAGAATGAATATCCACACACATATTACTTTGTTGATAAAATGTAAAAATGTCGTGATAAGCTGATGAACATCTTCAAACGTCTTTATGATTATTAGCATATTTTGATAACTCAACATTAACCAGGCCATTTTGAACCATTTAAATTTCATACTATGAACAATGAAAACGGTTTCCTTTTCATTGATATTATGCTTCCGTTCAAAAACAATAATTTCTGCTGCATAAATGTAACAAACAAAACAGCTTGATGAGTACAATGGGTAAAATATTGAAACATGTTCTCAAATTAATTAATATATTGACGGATATATATTGAAAATATCGACGGATTAAAAAAAGTGAAATAAAAATGAGGAATTGAATGTCACACAAATAATAGTATATGTTAATATGCCATGAAAGGTTGCCGTTAATAAATTATGTTATAGTTTTCATGAATAAGTGTTAAAATTTAATTAAGTTTGGATGCAACTGTCACAATTTGTTGCAAAAAACTTAATTACACGGTTTTCGGTGTTTTATCGCAACAGCAGCAACAGCACATTTAGCAGCAGCGTAATCTGCCGATTTCCTAAATAGAAACCAGCACAACTTTCAATTTTGCAATGGCTGTAATGGATCCCAATGGACATGTTCACAGAGCCGGATTGAGTCGGAAATGTATATATCGATGGGTTGAAGAGTTGCATTTTTTATGCATATATTGATGAATTCAAGTATTGAGATATACATTTTTAAATTATGTGTAATAGGTGAAAGGAAATTGCCTTGTTTTGAACCACTAAACTCGAACTTTTTTTCATAGCTATAAACATGTTACAGATAATTTAGCATTGCCGAGAGTCGAAAACAATATTTTGTTTAGAACAGTACGTATGCAAAAAAACCTCGCGAATAAACGTTCATACGTTCAAACAATGGCGAATAAACTTTCAAACGTCAATGGCCAAAATTCGATGAAGTAAACTTTTATTTGTCAGTTGTTTTCTGGTTCCGGAACGTTTTCAAAACGAGCTACAGGAAATTTCAATTTCAATTTATTTTATTACCGTTATCTGGCCAATCTCGGCCTACATCACACAAGTTTCTCAATCCTAACCGAACCCTATCGAACATAGATCCTGACAATTTAAGTACTCGCAAAGAAAATATAGCTTTAACGAATGATTGAATAAATAACACTGGAAAACTGGCATTAAAAACTGGTTCGTAGCATTGTCCTAAGAGAATCGACGCTAACAATGTTTTGTCATTTTTGTTATAGGATCAATGGATCCGAATTCAGTCGATCTAAAGCCGTTTCTCTAAACTATCTAAAGTTGTACAGATCGTGATCTACGAATCCTATTAGGTGCTAAAAAAAATCTTTTCTAGAATAGGCTGGGCGTCGATGGATCCGCTTATCAGCTTATGCAAGAATAGACAGCCGTCATTCGTCTATGCTGCAGAGATTCAAGTCCGAACAGAAGGCACCTAGTACGCAGTAAAAGAGAACACGTGATAACTTTCTCTGTACAGATTCTATTCTATCTAATATTTATTGCTGAGTTGGTGTCCATAGTAAGCCAGCGAATTCTAATGTCGAATGCAGCGATAGAGAGTGATTTTAGGCGGAAAAGGTCCTTAAACCCCAGCAATACAGCAATACAGCAATTTAGGTGCAGTAAGTAAGTAGGTAAGTAAGTAAGTAAGTAAGTAAGTAAGTAAGTAAGTAAGTAA
>KB673246.1:229211-250450 GCA_000349145.1 Anopheles dirus | reverse complement strand
AGTAAGTAAGTAAGAAAGTAAGTAAGTAAGTAAGTAAGTAAGTAAGTAAGTAAGTAAGTAAGTAAGTAAGTAAGGCGTATGAGAGTATGGTGGCATATGGTGTATCCCAACCCGGTCATAGCACATAATCAAAATAAAGGCAACTCAGTTTACCGAAACTGTGGTCGGTACTTTTCGCGTTGCCTCTTTAAACATTCATAGTTGTTTTCTATGTTGTTCACGATTTCTCCATATAATTTCATAGAAAATGTGTAGCGCAGTATAAGCGGTGCAATTCGTGATTGCGGTGAGCGGTGCAACCCGCGCAATGGTCTACGATGCTCACCATCAACTCCAAATCGGGCCCGATTGTGCGGTATATCTTCGTCACTCTCGTCGCTGCTATTTCAGCATACAGTTGACCTCTCTCACAGCCTTTAAAGCTAACCCAGACCAATTATTACGCGAGATTCAGAAATCGAGCGTACTGCTAGTGGTCTTGCTCCTCATCAAACGATGCCCTCGACTGCATAGCAGACGCTGGCGGAACTCTGGGAACGTGTTGGTTTTGTTATTTCTTATGTAAGCTCTGCTATTGTTACTGCTACAAATTAGCAGCCGGTTTTGGTGTTTTCTGTTAGATGCAGTTCATCTGCGAAAACAGTAGAGATATGTACAGGAGATTCATCGTATCGATTTCAATAAGGTACGATAGAAAAAAAACTGTTGTGGAATTCTGTGAGCATTTCTTCATGACGCTTTTTCTAAAACTGTATTGTAATGATCGACAAATCTATTTGGTAAGTTAATAATGCCATCATCGTTGTGTCGTAAAATGCTCGGATTGGGGAATATTGGATTGATTTAAACCCCATTCACATGCTATACAGTGTGATTCACAAACCCGATCTGCCGAATATAATCAAAATTGGTCTTTTATTTGTTGTACATTAGCATCATAAAACAATCCCAAAACAAAGAAAAAAACACCAAAATACCGTATCAAATGACGCGGCAGACGCGGGAAACAAACAGTATGATTATGTTGCCGCCGTACAAATATTAATAAATTGAATGCCCCATTGTGTTCGTCTCCTGTGAGAAAGCGAATAATTAGGCTTGATTTTCGGTTCATAAAATTATCAAATCAGTTACGCAATCTTCGAAACAAAAGTGTGAGAATTGTTTCTTAACAACAGCAGAAAACAAAATAAATAAACTGCCACGCTGTTGAAAACGAAACCATCCCGATAAATTAAGCAACATTTCAACAGTGATGTCTCTCGACTGTAATTCTGTAATCAAATTATGCCTAAAATGATTCTTTTAACTCAGTCAAAAAAGACTTGTGCAATTTGTTTTCTCGATTAGATTTTCGTCGCAAACAACGTAAAACAAGCATACAGTTTGTATTCCCTTTTGATTATTTTAACACTGTTAGCAGTAGTATGATGCGTAAAGTATGCGTTGTGTTGTTGATTACTGATTGGTTACTGGTTAGTGATAAAAGTAGTACCAACCGATCAATCTATGTAGGGCGACAGAGCAAACGGAGGGTAAGCACACGCGGTGTGTAGCATTGGCAACGGATCGGCATTGTAGATGCACAATGGATAGTGCATTGTTTTTTAATTTTCATGTGCCGTGCGATCGAACGCGAATCCCAACGGGCGCGGTTGTAAAGCAGACGCTGGAGCAGCGATCGAACGATGGCTAGAAAAGGCAGAAGGGCTGGCTGGTTACACGCGGACTTGCATTGCATTGAGCCTGAGAGAGAGCAAATGTTGCATGCAGTAAGATTGAATCTTAATGCGAAGTACTATCGAAACACGGGGCCCCCTTAAAAAAGCGTTGCATCAAAACCTCATCAGCCGCACATTCATGGCTCGTTGTTTCATGGGAATGTTTCTACCTTTCTTCTATCTAATGCTATATTGGTGAGGTAAGCGCATACATTGAAGAGAGAGAGAGAGAGAGAGAGAGAGAGAGCGAGAGAGACAGCGAAAAAAGAAAAAAAACACAGATGGTGTGAACGACGCTGCACTGGGGCACAATTTTCCGTTTTGTATGGTAATACGTTACCAAACCATCTTCATTCTTTTCGTCTCGTATCTACGGTTGGGTCAAAGCATTGAAAAGCGTAGTAGCGAATTAAACAGCAGACGCAATCAATGAGAAACTGCACGCCTGCAGCAGTTCATAGTTAGTCATATACCTGATGGTGAACTTTTAAATTATTACATGCTATATGCTATATGAACAGTTTAATGCAATACTGCGTACCAAAACTACACCATTCTGTTTGTACTGAAACATTATAGGAGCAGGATAGCATTCCTGAACTGAAATGTGCTGAATGTGTCGTAAAATGTGTCGTCTATGCGTTACAATCCCGACAGAGCATTAACAAAACTACTTCAAAAAGTATAGTGGCTTTGTTCCTATGGTGAACATTTTGACACCCATTTTCGAGAGAGAAGCATTTCGTAGTTTCCATCTCCAGCAAAATATAAATCTGCAATGCAAACATAAAGCAGTTTAAAGCAGTATAAATTTTGGGGTATGCATTAAATTGTAAGTATTTTTTACGAACATTGCTTTGATATTTATGAGCGTTGATGGCGCTTTTGCTATTGCAAGCTATTGCTACTGAATGGTTACGTTACTTTTATACACATTATATTGATCGCAAACATTGCATCGATGCAATTTCCATTCACACCTAGCCTGATCCGAAACAGAAGCTGCTATTCCAGTGCACCAGTGAAGAAGCCCTCCCGAGCCTGAAAGTAGCCGTTGAGGTAGTGAAAAAAAAAGATATAGCTAAAAGGAAGCTGCCACAAATCTGGCAGGGCCATCAGGCAGCGAGACAGAAGATATACCGTTTACTGTGCGCTGTGCTTCAAAGCCAAAGTCAAGTTGGTCAGGCCTTTAGCGTGCTGAACTATTTGCCACCACGCGCAACGCCACGGTCGTGAG
Organism: Anopheles dirus; assembly: GCA_000349145.1. Lineage (NCBI taxonomy): Eukaryota > Metazoa > Arthropoda > Insecta > Diptera > Culicidae > Anopheles > Anopheles dirus. The sequence continues at coordinate 247,492 of KB673246.1, read as the reverse complement.
TGAAACTGGTGAAGGGACTAGTGGCCGCAGTGTTCGGGCCAATATGGGCTGCGGACATTTTAGCTGACATTTAACTCTTTTGCGACCTCACGTGACTATTGCACAGTTGCTGGTATCTGCATGTGAAAACAGTATGTGGCCGAATGGGCCCTAGTAGGCAAGCTGCGCGCCCAAGAAAGATGTTCCACTGGCGGCCGGGCATGTCTATGCAGTTGAGAAAGTTTGCGAAAAACTGGTTATCGCCGTGACATTCGGCCCGAACGGCAGCAAAATTGCAAAGCGTTTCCCTCCCGCATTCGGAGCATTTGATCTGAGACCCTAATGTGGATGGGGAAATCATATATTTGCGATGGTTATGTGCGTTTGCCTAAAAATTGTATAAATTTCCTTTATCTCACCACTCCGCTTTCTAGTATTCTTCGTGAGCATGTTTGGTATTTGTGCGGTTTAGTAACACCCTAGTAATGTTAACACCATTAGACTTGCTATATATAGTTCCTTGAATCATTAAATTGTAAATTTGTTTCCCCAACACCGGTTTCATTTAATAGTTGCTACTCTAACCTACCTTCAAGCGTTCAGTTACTATATGTTCGGTCACTTTTGTCGCTTAATCGTTTGCATGGTCTTGTGGCGTTCAACAGACATCCAAATTTGACGCAGAAGCAGTTTCAGTACCAGATGCAATGTGACGATTGTTTCACTTCAACACTAAGCACTACGTGCAAGCACGGCCGAAAACACTTTACCACTCTTACGCAAACGGCACAACCATGGTACGTGACGCTTCTAAATGATTGGTTTCATTCAACAGTCGTTCGAAGCTAACTTGTTTTGTCTGTGAACTGTAAAATCCAAACTTAAAAAACACCCCAAACTCTCAATCCTTCACTTGCCGCCACAGTCTACACCACGGTAGATCGGTTGAAGTGCGACTGAATGCGTCTGTACACTGTAACAATTAGCAGAAGAATGTTTCTGAATGATGAAAATTCGGTTCGAATATCTTTTGCCGAGGTTACGAACCAGCGACAGTCTTTCTCCCTTCTCCGGTCGCGATCAACTGGCGCATCTTTTCGCGCATCCGCCGGGTTATGCCTTTTCGGTGCGGTTAGATGTACGGTGGTCGGTAGCGAGAGGAATCCTCCCACCATCAGTCAGCTTCGTTGCAGGCAGCTTCCCACCACCGTGTGCGCTATGTAGGATTCTGGTCAGAGTAGAGATCAGCCACAGGTAACTATTTCATCACCGTGAACAGGCTGCCCTCGAATGCAGCGAGTGCCCTGTGCATTCATTTAACCATGTAACCAGATTAGAGATACATAAACCCATCCAGATCGTTTGGCGCGCTCCTTCCACAATAATTGGAGCCCTCGTACATAATTGGATAGCTATTGCTGATAATGCTGTTTTTATTTCTGATCTGGACAATTATTGAATTCTTCGTGCACGAACCCGAAACAACCGATATTAGGATCGCACAGAAATGCGATTTGATTTAAATTTGCGAGCTTAGAGTTTTATATTTGATGTTTGGCTAGTCAATGGTGCTACGTAAGTCGGAATAAGTTTGTATCTCACTCCGAGGCGGATCAAGCGGTACGCAAAATAAACGGTCACGGACGGTCCCGAGGGGAGCAAGCCGTGGGCAGAAATTGTATAGGAAAAAGCTAGTTTTCATGTTTTACAAATTTACCAATTTACTCACACTGTAAATCATTTACACAATTTCAAAATTATCTTACACAAACAACAAGCGCAAACAAGGGTCTCCGCATCCATCCGCTTAGATCCTCCGCAAGGCTTGGTCGGTCACTGCCGCTGCGAATTATGGAGTATATACATCGAAGTATGCTGTGCTAAATTAATATTCAACATCATAGCAGTCATAGTCCACATGTGCCGCCTTAGTATAAAAGGAAGCGCGTCGTGGGACATAAAGTATTATCTGGGAACAATTAGAGGCGAAAGACACCAAACGGTGCAAAGCCTCTTTAAGCGCTAAACAACAACAATTATCTGGGAACAAGTTAGAAAAACAATTTCCTATTGAGCATTACATACCAGTCTCAATAGGAGTCGTCATCTGTGAAGTCGATAAACGTTATCTAATTCGCGTGATTTGTGAAAGCTAGCTAACCTTCGAAGACATGCCAACGTTATTGGCAGAGAGACAGAATTATCTAAACTATAGAACTCGTTAGATGAAGATTAATCTTGTTGATTCTATAGTCCGGATTTATTCGACGATCCCCGACGATTGCAAAAGATGTGGTTCTTTCGACGATCGGATACGAAAATGTTTGTTTGTATGGCTTTGAGAGACGTTGAGCGGCTTCAGTCGTCTCTTTTCGCATTCGGAAAGACCGACGCTTACGATTTCGGCCTGCTTTTTCACGGTTCTGACCGTTGACTGAACTGCACTATATGGCAACTGAGTGGCTGATGTGTGTTTTAGAGAGTTTGCTTACAATGCCCGCCTAACATTCTTTACCAAGACTACACGTGTTTAACTCCGGAGCATTTCTTAGTAAACGTTCTAAATATCATTCCGGTTGTGAATTTATAATATATAAGAGAAGATCTTTGAGATAGGCAAAGCCAACGCATGTGGTGGTGTTGATACTTAGAATATTCGCAATTACTGCAAGAACGGGTCAAGTGGGAAAATCGAGAAACTAATGTTGAAGCCAGGAATGTGATTGGTAATGCAAGAAAAAATACATCTGTCAATCGGTGGCTTGATAGCCAGAATCGAGGAAATACAGCCCAGCAAAGTGCAGCAATTTTACAAAGGCACCCTTGTAAGCACCCCTACTTGAATTATTATACATTATGAAACTGGTGGGTTTTGGAAGAAAAGCTATCGTTGTTTCTATTGTGTCCACTTTTTGTGATATAAAAGAGTTTTGAAAGAAAAATCAATGAAAATTCAAGAACATTTTTTGTTCCAGGTTTCAGCCAGTGTGTTTCAATTTTCGGCAGGCTGTGTACCAGTTTTTTGGCAACAAGAATAAAGAGATGGAATACATGTAAATAAAAGCAAACAAAAATAAGAAACATATTTCTACTTTAAGCGCAACTTTGAGCTTCGATAGCTGCGCTTCCAAGGAGCGGAAAACGGAAAACGGTTAAGACTTTTTTCACGCAAAGTAATATATTTTTGGCAAAGTTTTTATAAATATTTAAAAAAAAATAATAAATTTCTGAGCCCAAATTCCATGTACTGGCATAAAGGGGCAGTGTTTCAGAACTCACAAAAAATCAAAATTTTCCGCCGCGATTTGCACGAAATGCGTGTTTGATCCATTTGACCCTAAGTGTCAAAAATAAGTGAAAATTGAAACTCTACCTTTTTTTCGGAGATGGTTTCCTTATTTTTGATACCAGCGGATACTAATACACGTCACATTAGACGAAGCTACTAGAATGTAGTGACAAAAAAACTAAACACTTTTTATTGCATTTTATAGTAGTATTTCAGTGCTTTACAAAAACTGATACACTTCCAAAATTTGGTAAACTTACCTTATCTGTTACAGTAGTTAATCGACAATTGATATAATACTTGCAAAAAACAGCCTATGTAGTTGAACGCTAAGACTATAATAGATGGTATTGAACACCATCCGACATTCCGACTCAAGAGATACGTGTTGTAAATAAAAACCTATGAATATAACACTATCGAGCGTATATTTAGCAGTTTACGTTTCCAGCATGTCAAAACGTATGGAAAAAAATATCGAATTATTTGTCATTCGGGCACTCTATTGAACGAAACCTGAGCAGCGGTGAAACTAAAAAAAACTGCATACTACCGAAGGTAAAATGCACCTTAGTCTCTAGATTTTTGAGGAAAAAGGGCATTGGCGTACTCAGTCAAGATGACCCAGGGTTCATGACCGAAGAGGAGCTCCGAACGGACTTTGTATTACGCATTTTGTGCGATAATGTAGTCTCCTTCATTGCAGTAATTTTTGTAGCCCGTAGGGCACGATTCTCGTGAACAACACACCATCGCATTTCGCTACTTAGCATGTTGTCCGAAGTGTATTTCGTACCTCGGTAACTCCTGTATTACCTCGAGGTTGTCACCGTCAACTTGTACTCTGCGCCCCTGCCACTGCTAATGTCCGTCCGGTGAGTTAGATACTGTTGTGTCTGGTACATAAGGTGCATAAGGAGTAATATTTATTTAATTTCACTTAAATCTATATTTTTTGTTCACATTTTAACGCAATTTTTATAGTGGGGAAATTTACAATGAAGCTTAAAAATACGTAAATTTAAATATTCATGCAATTTAAATATTCATGCAAGTACCAAAATTGTATAAAGAGTAACACATCCATCGTACAGAAATCAAGACTATCATGATGAATAGCAATACTGATTTATTTGCTCGATCCTTAAGAGTCGTCCGAACAATCGCTTTCGAAGTCTAGAGAAACCTGTTGATAAAACAGATACCAAATTAACATTGATACATTTAGAGATCCCTTCAATTTACCTTAACATCATGTTCGTCATACATGCTGGACATCATTTTATTAAGACCGGCCACAGCTTCTAGAGATTCTTTTCCGTTGATTATACTTATGATAAAATCATCTTTATCACAGGCGTAACGGTTGAGTACAGACGCTGAACAAGCTACACAGTTTGTGTATCGTTCTGTAGCTGTTATCATTGTTTGAAGCGTGCCAATATTGCCGCGCACGGAATGCGGTATTATGCCAAGCAATCCGTCTGGTTCTTGCTCTTGGCACATAGGATCTGATTTCGGAGTACGATAATATGCTGGAGCATTCCTGGAGAAAAATATGTATAACGATTAGTGAAACAGTTTCCACTGTACTGAAAATTGAATTCGGTTAGGAAAATAACTCTTTACAGTTTTACAATATTAGCTATTTAGGTTAACTGCAAACTCGAAACATTCATGGCATAGATATGACAATAACTAGTATTTTTCTAATTAGTTTCGGCAGAAAAGAATGAATGACCATTATTAGTTACATTCAAGTTAATCGTTAATTTACATGATTGTTAACAGCGTACATGCTCTTTTATACAGCCGATCGTAAACAGCATTTTTAGGTGATAAGGATTTTAAAGATAAAAAACCTACAATTATTGTACATAGCATACCTATGTTGTATTAGAGAGACCATCAATTCCACTGCTAACGCTGAAGCCATATTCGAGACAGCTGGTCTCGTTACAGTACATTGCTGATCCAGCGTACGATCTTTCATTGACTGAAAAGTTTATATAAAGGGGAAAAAACATTTCGCTATTGAATAAACCTACACCAATGCTATGTGATGAAAATGTGCTTAAATATATAGTACTTACATTTCCCGGAGCTACAATATCATTACAAAAGTAACAACCCAAATCAGAACCATTGATTCGACGGAATCCCACTGGGCACGGCGCAATAGTATTGGTTTCCGTTTCAGCACTGCATAAATTGTTGTGAATTTTATAACCATGACGCATAACAAGATACGAGTCGAATCCCAGAGCAGCATTTATGACGAGCTTTATAGATTAAACCGACATAAAAAAGTCAAATTAAAACATAACATTCGTTATATATATTATTCATAATATTCACCTTTCCGTAGAATGCACCGAGCATTGTTGGAAGCCAACGACTTTCACGTGAGTCTGTCAATAGATAAATCACATCATGCTCTTGAACGAGCGCGGTAAGCTTGCTCAATATATCTCTAATTTCTGTAATACCGTCTCCTTGGCTGACGGGATGACCGGGCATCGGAATCTTCAAGTTCGCTCCGGTTATTTTCTGGTGTTTAACACAAAGAGATATCAGTGTCCGTCAACAGCTCTGGTTATGAATCGTCGAATAATTACCGCCGCTGGATTGATTTCTCGCAACCGCTCCGACGCAGTCGTAGCCTTTGGTTTTCCTCCGTGCAACGCATCTTCGTAACGGTATAATGATTGTCGAATCGGATTGGACAAGGAAACTCGTCCACAATCGACTATCGTGATGTAAGTGATGCCCCAAGCCTGAAAATATAATGATCTCTATCATCTCTTCTGCGAAATGTTTGTCTAGTTTCTAGAGTGTTTCGAACGCTAATCTCGGACATTTTAAAACGAACAAAACGAACCTTTGCGTGCGATTCAATTTTGCACTTTTGTTATACATCATTTCTAAAAAAAATTCCAGGCATTGTACATCAAAACATCAAATCCTCACGTTTTTGGAATCAAATTGCAAGAACCCATATGCTGTAAACACTAACGGATGATAATCAGGTGTCAATTGACACTCTTGCAATTTTGAGCTTCAATAACTCGAAACCGGTTAAAGAAATCGACAAGCGATTTTCACCGAAAGTCTTTGCAAGTTTTTGCGAAGTTTTTTTTTTTTTTTTCAGCCGTATTTTAAAAAAATACAACTTATTACTCCTTTCGTGCAAATTGAGGTGTTAATTGACACCTAGAAGGCAATTTTTGACAATTGTTGACCGATTGGTCCGAAATTTTCACCACTTGTGCGTTAACTATTCTAATTTTATAATCCGTTGAGTTTGTGACCCTGCCTTTTCCCCTTATTTTCTAAAAAATCTCTCAAGTAAACATCCGCCAACGTCAAACTTTGAAAAACCTTAAAAACTATACTTAAAAATTTGTGGAGCCTGCATTCCATGTACCAGCATACTAAGTGTTAAATGACACCAAATGTGCACGGTATGAGTATACGATTCATTCAACCGTTCATGTGGATAAAAATTAATCAATTAGAATAAAAAAACATCAATTGGTGTGTAACATTACATGCTATTTTTTTCTAACATTATGATTTAAAAACAAAAAAAAAACTTTTACTGTCACTCGATCACTAAATGAGCTCTAAATGCATGTTGATTATATGTTTTTTTTTTTTATTTAAAAAAAACGGTACTGTACGATACAATTACTTTTTGATCATTCTAGAGACAGCAAGCCAGTATCTATGAATTTAGAGAGTAAATCAAAAGCGCCTATTAAAAAATGGTAAGTTCTAAGTATAACTCAAGCAATAGTAATTTTTAAGTGTTTCCAGCTCTCTATTCTAATAATGGTGGCAATACTTACCATTAGTGATCTGGCTACATTACATCCCAACGTTCCAGCTCCTAGCAGAAGGCATTTAGTTTTATTAATTGCGCCTAGGTCCAATGCAGGTATCAGACGCCATTTCATAAGTTTCAAATTCAAATTGATGGCACTTTCCGCTAGACTACAATTATAATGGGATGGTTTGTTTTATCAGAAACATGAACAATTTTCTGCATTTCACGCATACCTTTCCGGCGACATGCTTTGCACTAATGACGTAACTCGTGGCAAATATTTTCCATTGTCATCGACCTCCCAACCCGCCCAGTTCACAAGATTATTTACATTTGTATCGTGTTTGGGAAGACATATTGTCATACCACTAAACTGAAGTTCTTGCGATGTAGCGCCAGTTATCCGAATACACTTTATTCCTTGTGCTGCGAGAGCAGGGCTGAGGGAAGAAAAAAAATGTAACAAACAGTATTTGGCTATGAATCTCTATCTGTTTCCTGCAATTCTCCTATCATACCATGTTATCACTAGATAAGTCAGCAACTGTCTCACATGCCAACTGAGAGGCGTTTCAGTCGAGTGCCCAGACGGGTCGTAAAAGCAAAAATACAAATCTGCTACATTTTGAACACGGAAATTAGCGTCGATATTGCGATGTTGAATGTACTCGGCTAACAATTTGATGCCGTCGTTGACATGGTAGATGAAAAAAGGTTCATTCGGCGTTTGCTTCTGGTACAGGAATTCAACAAGGCAATATTGAAGATGTTCAGCAACGGCCATCGGCATAGGTTGTTCGTCATCGTATTGATAAATCAGTTCGGTGGGTGCGGGAAACGCAAACCAGTGATAAAACTTATACGTTTTTAGATCCTAGTGGCGAATCAAACCAATTACGACATTAATATTCTTGCGTAGCACAGAAACATTCAAATGGCAATTTATAAGGTAGCTTACTGAAAATGAGAGCAGAAAAAAATGTATCAAATCTGCACTGTTCTTGATAGTTTCTAGCTGCAAAAGGTCACGATAAAATTTAATTGCTTGCGTCCTCAAGAGTTCCTTCTTTTCGCACTGTTTGAACGACTCCATGGTATTATAGTTCAGAAGCGTTCCCTTGCACCGGAAGCCTGGAACTGATCCATCGGTGTGCTGACTGAAGAAAGAAATAAAACACAAATTAATTTCTCTCCCAACGATCACGAACAATTGTTTACTTACGTATTAAAAGAGGTGCAGGCAACTTCTACCATCGTGGATTTCTCTTGTTTCAAAGCAACAGTTCCAACAATGGATCGGCCAGGTTCGTCCAGCCGATCAATATCGATTTTGATTTCTGCATACTTATGCCAAAAATCATTATGAATAAAGGAACGAAACGGGAGAAATTTTAACAAACGACTATTGCTGATTTCACTCATCCTTATTCAGAGGAACACTATAATGTTTTGGTAATGTTTCCACCTGCCTCTCTTCGATCAGTTCACAGCAGACTTGTTTTTATTTTATGCGCGTGTCATCCGAGTCTGCCCCATACAACAAATAAGCAGGGGTCGCAGCACAGTTTGCACCCAAGGTCCCGCGCAATTTAGCAAATCATCAATAGAGCAAACATATGTTATGACAATTGGTGTTTCATACACCATTCACAGCATTATTCATTTTTTCTTGAACAATGCACAGAGTTAAGCCGTTTTCAGACGTACCGCGGCTTTCACGCTGCGATTGGCGTTTGTGACTTTTGACAGCTGTGACGTCAGCAACTTAATACGAAAAACCGAATCGCGCACGATTTCGTACACGGTGTTTTTTACGGCCGTTTTTTATGTATGCACTTTACCAAGGAGATACAGTCAGTTTCCGACTTACGCGGTACTCGACATACGCGGATTCGGAGATACGCGGATTTTCAAATGTGACAGAATGCTGGGTTTATTACAACGATTTAGATTCTCCACTTGTCAACTGCCAAATCTCACCATTATAAAAATCTATAAGTTCTGGACAAATATTCCAAAAAACTTAAAAATATGTTAGTTATACATTAATTTGTATTAATAACTTTTTTATATCGTTAATTGTTATATCATTCCAATAAATTTACACTGTATTGAAGTTTAACGGCAAAATGAAATGTTGAATGTCTTTTCAAACATGTACTCAAGAATTCAATCTCTTAATACCATGTATAAACGACATGTCAAGCAAAATTCGAGATACGCGAAAACTCGAGATACGCGGATTTCTCCGGTCCCCATTATCCGCGTAAGTCGGAAACCGACTGTATATAGGAGGTGTAGTCATAGCGATCGACCTTTTTTTTTTAAGCAATTTAGCCTCAGCTGTCAAAACGGCTGTGTAGGGGGACAGAGAACACACACGTACGGTACAATTTTGACAACTGTGGTCAATCCCCGTTCCACTCTTTCACGACCAAGGAGATATACAGTCAGTTTCCGACTTACGCGGTACTCGACATACGCGGATTCGGAGATACGCGGATTTTCAAATGTGACATAATGCTGGGTTTATTACAACGATTTAGATTCTCCACTTGCCAACTGCCAAATCTCACCATTATAAAAATCTATAAGTTCTGAACAAATATTCCAAAAAACTTAAAAATATGTTAGTTATACATTTATTTGTATTAATAACGTTTTTTATATCGTTAATTGTTATATCATTCCAATAAATTTACACTGTATGGAAGTTTAACGGCAAATTCAAATTTTGAATGTCTTTTCAAACATACACCCAAGAATTCAATCTTTCAATATCATGTATAAACGACATGTCAAGCAAAATTCTAGATACGCGGAAACTCGAGATACGCGGATTTCTCCGGTCCCCATTATCCGCGTAAGTCGGAAACCGACTGAACAGAGTTTTTCAATAGATATCGGGCATGCGTCAGTTGAAATTCCATGATCGTCAAGCAAACAATGACAGGCGGCAATTGAACTGAGAATGCCGCGAGCATTCTGCGACTAGCGTGAACATGAACTTCAAGCAGCGTCAATTGAACTCAAGGAGATATATAGGAGGTGCCGACATGTAGAACATTTGGTCGCCGTCAAAGAGTGAAACGGGGATTAACCACAGTTGTCAAAATTGTACCGTACGTGTGTGTTCTCTGTCCCACTACACAGCCGTTTTGACAGCTGAGGTTAAATTGCTTAAAAAAAACGGTCGATCGCTATGACGCCACCTCCTCTATATCTCCTTGTTCACGACGACCAAATGTTCTAGATGTCTACAACTCCTATATATCTCCTTGCACTTTACAGGGTTTACCACAGCCGCTGACACATACTGCACACTTTTTGATACAAGCGGCATACTCACTTCGAAGCCACCGCGATGTGTCAACACACCGCGGCTTCGAAGTGAGTATGCCGCTTGTTTCAAAAAGTGTGCAGTATGTGTCAGCGGCTGTGGTAAACCCTGTACATCGAATGACAACGAGAAAAGTCTCAACGAAAAGTTTCGCGCTACGTCTATTTGCACGGTGAGATACCTGCGATATATGCACTTTGGTTTCGAACACGTATTGAAAGATAACTGTCAAAAAGGCTATAACGGAGGTGGGATCATGCCAAATTGAATGTCATATGCGACAACAATCGCCTCTTGTTAACCTTCTCAAAAGATTATTATTTTGCTCGGAATTATGAAAAATCAAACACCAAACAAATTTTAAGAAAAACTTTACACTGTTCAAATTAATTTGAATAGTCCAAAGTTTTTCAGATATAAACATTACATCAACGGAATCAAATCAAGGTTGTCAAATAGGCACTGCTGTTTCAAAAACCTTGTTGGCAGCAAGTTCCGCATGGGCCACCTCATCTTCAATCACTTTGCAGGAAAGTGGTGTGATTGCACGGATTGTTTTGACAAAGTAGCTCCTCCTTCTCGTTGTTACTGAATTAGGTGAAACGTATGATCTCTCGCCAAACAGGAAAAATCGCCTCAAACAACACATGGTGCAATTGAGCTAACTCTCATTAAGTAAACTCACCGCTTCCGGGTATCCAAAGTTGCGGCTCAATTCCAATTCCGGCGAGATTCAGTGACTGGTAATATAACGAACTGGTAGTGTATGTATGTGCTATGTGAATGTGTGCATAATCGTAAGTAAGTTCTCAGCGAACAGTTAACAATGCGGCGAACTAATAATTTTCTTCAGTCCTTGTGTTGTTGGGAGGTTTTGTTTCCTCGCCTGTTTATAGCGATATAAACTATTGCGCTTAGATGCGATTTTTAGATGACTAGCTAGGTGGCCTTTTCTAGAATTGTTCGCATATTCGCTTCGATTATACCACGACACGACGCCGTGTCACGTAATGCCTACTACGGCAATTGATGAAAAAAGGTTTCTCAAAAACACGATCAGTAACACTGTGCATCAGTATCACTTCATCAGGAATTTAGGTCCAAGTTCGTTTGCGTCATAGGATGAGTATATCCAATATGCAATATTTCATTATTCCACATAATGCCAAATGCAAACAAAATACAATAATCATCCATCCAACCTTTCAGCTCACTAGTGCGTGATGGTGATTTTCATTATCTGATAATGCTATATTTTGTCTTTTCTGATAGTTTCTACCGAGCTTTTATAAACCTCGCGAAAGTATACCAGGAGGATTTTCGTTGTTATGCCAAAAAGAGGGATCGTTTCAAAAAAGAAACCAATGAAAATGAAAAAGACAGCCGACAATTGTAGCACTCCATCCGACGATGCGAATGCATGCGGGCGTCCCTTGGCACGTGACGAAAGATACGGTGGTAGCAGTGTCGCCTACGAAAGCAATCGATGCCAGCCTCCAAACAGTCAACACACATGCCCGCACTCGGAACATGAAAACCGCAGGCATACATCTTTTGAGAGAGGCAAACACGCCAAGGAGCAATTGGTACATAGCAAAATAAGCAGCAATTGTACAGTTCGGAACCGCTTTGGGAAGGTGGATAACTACAGCAATTTTGTTGCAAACGTGTCTCTAGTGTGACGTAAACTTAAGTAAACTTAGTACAGTAATACAATAACTGGCGACTCGGTGGTTGTAATGGTAGTTGCATCGTTCTTCACACGGTAGAACCGTTACCACAAATCCCATCAGGACCGTCTCCCAATAGCAGGCGGTGACTAACCGGCTATGGTGGTAAAAATTAGCCTAGTAAGCATGGCATGTCGTTACGCCATAGAAGAGAAGTACAGTAATGTTGACTCTTTTATATATTGCAGACAGAACCGTACCGTGACAAAGTTTGCAGCTGTTACCACTTTCCTGAGGAGCCACTGTACACGCCACAATATTTATAGATTATTTGCTGTATTTTGTTGTCACACGCCTTTTGTTATTAAATGTTGCACTGTTAGTTTGCTGCGTTTTTTATTTTGAATCAATATTTAGCCATTGTGATTGTGTAATAATTTGGTGCATTTGTTTTATTTTAATTGGAATAAGTCGCCCAATCACTTAAGTTGATGGAAGATTTTTTTTTTTCATTCGGTAGCTTTATTTCATTTTACTCGGATTAGATCCTGATGTTCTTTTTATATTGTATACGATAATAACTGCTTGCGATGTGCTATCGTTTGACAAAAATCTCTCTTAGTTGTAAAATAATGTTGAATTATACGCTGCAGCATGAATTTATAAAATTACTTCGCCGCTTCGTGTCTGTTCTCATACACTATTTGTTCCAGTTATATTAGCCGTACCACTCATTTTGCATGCTAACCGCACGATGAATTAATGCAATACTATTAAAACATTTTTCTTTGGTCGTAGGTTCGTCAAACTGAGTTCCAATAGCCTGTACATTCACAAGAAATTTCCTATGTTTCGGGTACAGGCGTGATACTGCTTCATCTCTTCTAAAAATCCGCATTACCCAAATTAACTAAAAATAGCAATTATTATTAACAGTTTCAGATAACATGGCCTCTCATAAAAATCTATTTTAAAATATAGATATGCACAAACAAATGAAACGTGCAAAATGTCTCGCCAAACCTCACTGGTATAATGTGTACCTTTCTTTGTGATGGCTTGAAAGTTTACATTTTGTATGTACATAATCTGAAAGATGTTAAAAATATCTATACAATACCACCAGGTTACTCTTAGTGTGCATTTTAAAACAAAGAAGGCTGTCTTCGTTCAAGACCTGCTATTGTTTGGCTCCCGTTATCTTTTCGTAAAGCTACTGGTGCGGAACCATTGGTTTGACATACCTGATACACAAGTGATAAGAAAAAATAATTAATACATTTCTGATGGTATTGTAGTCTTTAAAATGCACTCATAGTTTGCAGTATTATGTGTAATGTATAAAAAATCAGTCATCCATGTTTGTAATTGATTGCATCTGCTTTGACTATATGCTTCATACGAATTATTTTATCTTTCTCCAACCGCAGTCGCATCTCTTGGAGCACAGGGTTGGCAACATGATGAAAAAATCGAGCACTGTTAGTTCGAACACGAACACAACCTCAACCCGTAACGGGAGCAGCAACAGTAATAACAGCGCGGTATTATCGCAAAAGAATGACAATAAGAAATTGGCCAAAGAAATTAAGTCGTTAGTGCTGTGGAAATCACCATTGAAAACTCTTAAATATGCAAGCCTCGAAGTATTGTTTCTAATCAAAACTAACGTCGATAGGTAAGATTTGTTTTATTCTCTCTTACACTGTGTATTACTGCCGTCGCATGTACATGACTGTTTGTGTTATGCTGCTTTGGTAACAAAACAATATCATTAAACGAGCGAAGAAATTGTTAAACAAAGATTGATACCGTTTTTGTCATCTCTTCCACAGGTTACTGCACCAGCGTGCGTTGCTCATAGGCATTTTAACTCTACTGTGTGGGATCGCCGTATTAGTGTACACACCGGGCCATCACCAGCAAGTGATTGAATCTTTCAAAAGTAAAGGATTTTTCATCGTGTATTGGCTAGGCTTGGGCATACTGTCGTCTGTGGGGCTCGGCACGGGACTGCACACATTCTTGCTGTATCTCGGACCGCACATCGCCAGCGTGACACTAGCGGCATATGAGTGCGGTTCGCTCAATTTCCCCGAACCTCCATATCCGAATGAGTATGTATCGCGTTGCTATATTATGCTAGATTAATATTCTTGGCCTGTTGATTGATTGCATTGAAACATTCCCCAGGATACTTTGTCCGGATGACAATGGCAACACGAACCATATCATTCCCTCGTTATGGTCGATCATGTCCAAGGTACGGTACGAAGCGTTTCTCTGGGGTGCCGGTACCGCTTTGGGTGAGTTGCCCCCGTACTTCATGGCAAAAGCAGCACGTCTATCAGGCAACACAACCGAGGAATTGGAGAACCTGCAGGAGCTGGAGAAGCTACAGAAACGCAAGGAAAAGGGAGAAAAACTTAATCTTTTCGATAAAGGCAAACTGATGATGGAGGACATCGTCGAGCGAGTAGGATTTTTTGGAATTTTGCTGTGCGCCAGTGTGAGTAGACGGTTGTGATATTCTGTTTACCGATTATTGTCTTTGTTTCGGTAATTCAATTTTCTTTTTCGTTTCATATCATTCCAGATCCCCAACCCGTTGTTTGATCTGGCGGGTATCACTTGTGGCCATTTTTTGGTTCCGTTTTGGAAGTTTTTCGGTGCCACTCTCATCGGAAAAGCTGTGATCAAAATGCACATACAGAAAATATTCGTAATCATATCGTTCAATGAGAGTCTGGTGGATAAGTTTATCGACATTCTTGCGCTCATTCCGGTAGTTGGAGTTCGGTTGCAGAAACCGTTCAAGGCATTTTTCGAGGGACAAAAACAACGCCTGCACCGAAACACACACAAGCAGTCGATAAAGTCCTCCGATGGCAATTTGTTGGCCAGCGTTTTCGAGTGTTTCGTGTTCGGCATGATATGCTACTTCATTATCTCAATAATCAATACATTCGCACAAAGTTGCTGTAAACGGATGAGGAAACAGGGCGCTAGTGCGGATGGCGGATTGAGCAAAAAGGAATCTTAAGGCGTGCCAGGCACCACTCTCCGCTGTACGCTAAAGGTTTTGATGCTTATTCGTTTGCATTGATACATCTTTTTCATACACTAGTTTGAAAAGACCACCAAATTATTTCTCTGAAAGCAAAATGTTATGTAGGTCGTGGATATAAGTTAGTAAAGCAGAAGCATAATTGTAATGATGGTAGTGTATTGCATCACCGTAATAGCGCCATCGTTTAAACATTCTATAAACTCTAGTCAAATGTTGTTTCGCATCCAGAATTAAAACAAGCTGAAAATTCTGCCGAATGCAACACGCACAGAAGAAAACAACCAAAATAAACGAAATTTGCGAACCGAATAGCCGCTTAGTTAAAAATCGCAGCTTGCTCAGCTTATAACAAATCTTGAAATCTATTCTAAAGTTTCTAAGCATCAATTAAATGTGTAAAATTTCGGATGCATGCATCTTCTGTAAAATGACAAAAAAAATTGTGTTTGAATTTCAACCCATCAAAACTTCTGTCATTTCTTATGATCCGCGAGACACCCATTTCTGATGTGTCACACACCACGAATATCAGACGTAATCATTCATCAAATGCAGTTAATAGTTTTCTCAGCTATACATACATACACCAGGCATTTGGATCCTCGAATACATGAAGCTACACAATTATTGGTTTCAAAAGAACATGATCAACGCGAGGCGGCATTTTTCCCAGCAGACATTTTACGATCCCATCAATCCGGAAAGGAAAACTAATACCGACAAAGGCACACACCTCCTCTGAGCATGTGTTGTTATACAAAGACAAAAAATCGTCAGCGGATAAGAAATGTTTTGTGGTTATTTTTTCTTATTTTCACACGATTAATCATAGCTTCCCAAATCTCACCAGCGTTATAATTCATCTTCTAAAATGTCTGTACGGAAATGCCGCACTTGTGAATCGAACGCATTGGAACATTTCTTAAGGGATTCAGATAAGGGTTTTGTTTCGTTTCGACAGCGACGTTTATGTTGGCAGCGTGATAGCAATAATTTCATAGCGATAAAATGTTCGATAAACTTATACGAAATAATGTTATACCTGGGAACATGAGGTTAGAACTGCTTAGAATTATTTGAATAAATTTCAAACAAAAAAAACACGTTGTCTCTATTATATTTGCTGTACTAAGGTTGGAAACGTATATATATATCGAATATTAAGGCAATCCATGAAACTTCGTCCCGACCAAAATAGGTTATGTAGGGTAAAAAGTCGCTGAAACCATGACAGTATGGCGCAATCTCTTGACGGGTAGCGGACCTATTTAACTACTTTTCACGGCAACATCGGAAAAGGTCTACATTCGTAAATGTATAAATTCATAAAACATACTATATTCATAGAATCATTCACTGGCGTTCAAAAGATAGATCAGCTTTATTACTCCAAAGTATACTTATCGAAAGATTTTGCCTATTCCATACGGACCACCTTCTTCTTAGCTTCAGCAACGTACGGCACTTTGCCCGGTTTCGAATTCTGGCGCCTATTCTCTTCCTTTCTTTTCTCGCTCTGTCTAGCAGCACGGAGCTTAGTCTGCTCGTTGTAGACCATCTTGGGCACCTGTCTGTGTTGAGCAATCCGTTTAATTGCTGGATGTGCAGCATATTTTTCTTTGAGCGCAGCGTTGTAGTTGAATGCGTTCTTTTCACGCATTTGCAGAGGGCCAAGCTTTTCTGCAGCATTCGCCTTCCACACGCGCACGTTCATTTCGTCGGAGCCGGAGAAAATGTATTTGCTATCCATACTCCAGTTCACACAAGTGACGTGCTGCATACGCTTCGTATGGTACACTTCCCTGCTGTTAGCCTTTGTGGCGTCGAAAATGCGAATGGTTTTGTCGTAGCTACCGGACACAAATTCTCTGCCAGTGGGGGAATAATCGACCGACGTGACGGACGCGACATGGCCATGGTGAATTTTCAACGGCTGTGTTAGATAGCGTGTATCGTACGTGTAGAGGTTATAGTCTTCGTTAGCCACGGTGAAGTGGAACGCTTGCATGGGATTCCACGACAGCTGATTGGAACGCAGGGTCATTACGAGTTTTCGTAATGGTTTCGTTTCACGTTGATCGTACAGGATTAAGCCACGATCGGAACCACACGCCGCCAGTAGAGATGTTTCGATGGGATTATACTTAACTTCCTGCAGCATGTCCACACCCCACTTTAATTCTTTCAGTGGTTCATTGCGGCTTTCATCCCATATGTGACAGGTCTCGCCGCTAGTTGCAAAGCATGGACCATCGTAGCTGTGCGATAGTGAGGCAAGAACCGTTTTGGTTGTAATCATGTTTACTGGCCTCAGAGTCTCATCCTCGTGCTGATTGACATCGTAGCCCCACATCATGATCTTCTTATCGTCGCCTATCGTTATTACTCTGGATTCGTCGCACGAAAAGGCTATTCCACGGCAGTAGCCTGTATGAGCTTGAATGCTGGAGAGACATGTTTTATTGGAAATGTACCATATTTTTACTTCGCCATCGTAAGCACCGGTTGCAATGTGGGATAGCTTTTTCCAATTCTTTGTCATGACTGCCACGCCATCGCGATGGCCATCCAGATTTCCGACAAAAGGTTTCGCGAAAACCCTCTCCAGTTTGGTAGCGTTCAAGGCACGCACATACTCCCTTGTGCTTTGAAACGGATGCAGCTCGCGATCATAGTTGCGAAACGTCTTATGAAGGTCTTTCTTCGTTTCTCGGATGTAATTATCCGGATTTCTGGAGATAACTTTAACTTTCATATTTAACCACAATTTTTTTCGCACACAACGCAATTGAAAACTTAGGAACATAAACAATAACTCCTCGTGTTTACCCAGTGACAGAAGCTCTCCTACCGAAGCACCCAATTGACAAACCAGTTGACAACTCACCATTAGCAAAATCTCACGATTTTTCAAATTTTCGACCCAAATTTCGACCCAAATCTCGGTCGCCGAAATTTTTTGACAGCTCCTTGTTCTTGGGTCGAAATTCCATCCGGAAGGCAGAAAAATTTGGCAATTTTCGACTCAAGATTGACAACGCAAAAAATATATAGCAGACCTTTTTCCCCATTCTTCCCCTCTCCGCTTCCCCTCTTCACCATCG
>KB673246.1:197335-219266 GCA_000349145.1 Anopheles dirus | reverse complement strand
CAGAATACGCTGAAAATCTGGTGTCTCATACATAAAAAATGGTGTTACATGCGTTACGTTTGTTGCCTGGGAACTCTCTTCCCACACTCTATGAGCGTTACGTAATTTATGGACACTCTCCTATTCCATTTTGCTGTCTGTTTGTGCATCTCATCTTGCAAAACCCTTTTTGGAGATGAACACTTTCAGAAGAACGATATTTAGCACTCCAATTTATCATAATTAAAAGCTAGAAAAGTTCGAAATACACGCATGTCACACGAACTTTCCCTTCGACTTTGTCTAGAAAAAGTAAGGAAAAAATAAACAATCCAAATGTCAAACCCAATTGTGGTGGTGCTGCTGGAGTATTTCAAATGCATAAAAAATGGTAAACAAACAGAAGAAGTTGTCAAATGTGAATCATGGAAAAATCGATTTGAAAAATAGGCAAACAAGCACTGCAAGCCTACGTGAAGTTATCTTTAAGCGTTGTAATATTCATATTAGGATTATCGTCGTTCAACGCTTCGCAATGATTGTAGAAAGTGTCTGGTGAACATTATTTTAGTGTTTGCTCGTGGATAAATTTGCTGCAATAGGTAAGTTTGCAGTACCAAACTCGAACAATGAACGATGAAAATAATTGCTTGAAGTACAGAACCAGTTTCTATTTAGATGACCATTTATGCATTATCCATTAACATCGTCAAATTATTCATTGCAACAATCGTTGCGCATTCCGAAAGATGAATAATAATCAATTTGAAATTCAATTGCAGCAGCATAACCATTTGCGAGTATGAGCCTTGACGGGATGAAACCCCAAAGTGGCAAACAACCAGAAGGGGACAATACCAGCGAAGTGGCATTAACGATGCTGCACCTTCGCAAACTGTTCGATGAATTTATAAGTGTAAAAGCTGCTTTGACCGACCAGGAGCGGGATAAGAGGCTATACCAGATGATACCATTGTATTGCAATGCTGGAAACAATTTGAAGGTGATAAACGACAAAAACAAGAGACCAACTTCCACAGCAACCCAATCGTTGGTATGGGAATGTCAGGCTGCCTTTTGCCATCAAATCAGCCAGCTGTTGGCAAGAGAAATTAAAAGAAGGTATGTTTTACAAAAGCTATGATGTAGTCTCCTAGTATAAATGCAGAAACTATACTATTTAAGACGAGTTTTTATCCTATCGTTTTACAGAGCTTTAAATCGAAGTACAGAAACAGCTTCAAAAACGATTGCTTCATTTCTTGAACTCGATAGTGCAGATGGAAGTGAGGAATCGGGCAACGGCTCGGTTCTATTGGCAACAGTTAGCCTGATGGCGTCGCAATATAACGATGGTTCATTGCATGAGGTATTATGAGGCAAATTGTATTACAGTAGATAATTCATGCATGTCACCTTCGTTGTTTTGATTCTTTATTTTCAGATAATGATAAATGCTTCTTTGCCATCGACTCTGGTGCGTTGTATATATCTGTTCTTAGATCTTCCGGAGAAAAATGCAACATTTAACTTCAATGAAAACTCCGTTCTACCTGATACACAAAACCACTCTTTTAATGCGTTTTCGCAAGTAAGTACTGTTTCCAAGCAATAGGACAATCTCCGACTAATGCTATGCTGAAGCGTCGCAAGCCTTTATTGAATTGATTCTCTTTTTTCCTGCAATATTGTATGAATGCTGCTTTCTGTTCAAACATTACAGATTTTGCTGAAACTTTGTACCAATCCACTTGCCGCAGAGGAATTGATTAGGGCGGATGATTTGACGTTGCTCTTTTCAACAGTGACCGCACAATACGGGCCTTGCAACCGTCAATGGCGGTCGCTAGCTGGCGACGTTCTGGACGCTTTGGGTCGATATGCACTTAGCGAAACAATCATAGCATACGTTCATGGTGGGTTATACATAAAGGTATATATCCATATGTTTGTCTAATTAAATGTTGTTCTTTACTTCCTTACAGCTAAAGGTTGCATGGCACTGTGCATTGATAATATGCAAAGGTCAATCAGCTCCAAGCCATTGGATACTGTAAATATGCTATGCTCTATTTGTGGATTTCTGCAGCAATCATCGCAGTTTTCGCAAACATTGATGGATGATTTTAAACAATGCCAAGGGTATCTGTTTCTAATCGACTGCCTCTTAAAGTAATGATAATCCATATGCTAAGTTTGTTCAGCTGGAGATAATAACAAATAATGTTTGCTTTCCAGAATGAATCAAGATATCCATACTCACGAAGGAAACGATGTACAGCAGCAATTGGATGAAAAAATGTTCTTAAAGCTCATACAGATGATTGTTACATTATGCTACTGTGGGTATGCTCAACCTCCACCGTTACATATGATGGACATATCGAAGGCTCAATTTCAGTTGAAAGAATTTCGTGTACCGCAAAGGTCTTCGAAAGCCGCCTGCATACGTAACATTCATGCTTTTCAGGTGCTACAAACAGTATTTCTACGCTCAACGAACAGTTCCGTCTGTTGTATGATACTCGACGCAATTAAAGATGTATATAAAAGTGATGATGTGAACTACTTTATGCTGGAATCACAGAGTACTTTCTGCTTGTTTGCGGATAAAATACATCACAAACCTAAAACGGTGCAACAACACTTCTTCGAGCTAATAGAATTCATAGTGTTTCAGCTAAACTTTATACCCCGCAAAGAACTGATAGCACTTTCAGTACTTTTAAAAACCAATCAAGCTATCGAAACGAGCATTGCGTGTACCCACACATTTTTGCGCCTACTGCGGTAAGCACAGCCAATGGAAACCATGGTACACAAAGGAAAAAGAAAGGTACGAGTTTTAACATGATTTACTTTTTTCAGACATAACAACATATTCATCGATGTGTATCGAGAGGTCGGCGTGCTGGAAGTATTTGTTACTTGCATGAAACGGTACAAGGAATATCTGGAAGAAAATATCGATATGCAAACGCTACCCTGCTATTCGGATACCGACACTATAGAATGCAAAACTACAGGTACTTGAACCTTTTACTTGTTACTTAATCTGATTTCCTAGCTGTTTAATGGATGTAGTATCATATAGCGAAAAATGTAGGTGGCATCAAACACCGTATTACAATCACCAAACAAACAATATTTACAATATACTGTGATCATGAAAACTGAATTAGTTAATCTGATTATTATACCCACTCCTATATGTGTATGTTTTGGTTTGTTTTTATAAAATCAATTGCTTTACAACATATTTTCCATTGAATTGTCAATTGTTGTTCCAAATCCTTTTCAATTCTGGTACAGATGCTGAAAATAAAAAAATGCGCTCAAACATAACATGTATTTACGACATATTCGTAAGAAAAGTCAGACGAAAGAGTCACAATCCTGTCTGGACCGTATGCTTCTAGCAAGGATTGATTAACCAGACTAACAAAAATAGAAGAAAAAGATGGCTAAAATTTTATGGAAAATGTGTGGCATATTCAGCTTCTAAAAATCTTTCAAAGTCAGAGCTTTTCATGTCGGAAATTGAGCGGTCGAGCGATAATTACTGATATGTTTTGGCTCAATTGTACAATTTTCCCTTGCTTGGAACTATTTCACTGTGTTTATGCACCGAGCTATTCACTTAAGGGATTATTTATTGGAAGTTTCTATACATACAGAACTGATAACATTCTATGAATTATTTTGTTCTGCATGCTAAGAGATTTGAAACACTGAACTTAGCCTTAAAGGTCATCGTAGACATGACCCACATAACTAGAATGAGAATAAAGAAATAATCATGAGAAAGATGTTGATTGTTGTACGCAACAATCTGAACAATTAAAATAAATTTTGAATCAACACAAAAAAAACAATAACACACGTCTCCTGCGAAGATTACATTATTTTTTACCTGGAAATGGGAAATTGATATGAATTTATTCAAAAAATAATTAAAAACTTCATAAATAGATTTAAAAAAAAACAACGGCACATGAAACCTTGTACCATCCCCTACATTATAATCGTTTGTTGAAATAAACTAATCATCTACATTCCAATAATCAGCAGCCTTCGACATCATTTCAATTTTCACTAAAACATTTTTTCCATAGCAGAACCAGCCACTTCAACGGATGCACAAGAAATCTTGGGAACTTTAATAATGGAAGCTTTAGTTCGACTGTTGAATGGAAATTCCAATAACACATCAATTTTTAAGAACAGCGGTGGAAACAAGTGTATATACGACATATTGAAATATAAATTTGGTAGCGCGGCAGTAATGAGTATGTTTTTGATGTTTAACCAATGCTATTTCGATGTTTTATATTATTTTTCAATTTGTTCAATTTCAGAAATTGTCAAAGAACTAGTGTCGACAGTTGGTGGGGAAGATGATATGCTGCATCTGTTGAAATCAATTAATTCATCCACAGAACAACAATCGCTAAGTGCTTTGATGCGTATACACGTTTTGCAAGTGTTGATTGATTGCCTGAAGGAAAGCCATCGCACAAGATCCATTTTTCGAAAGGTAATAAGTCTCATAGTATTTCTTTATATTTCATTGACGCATTCTATATATAGTTGCTCAATTGATGGCGTATTCAAGTGCGTTAGTCTCGATAAATTCCCAAACTGAATGACGTTGTATTGGATCGTCCATTATGTACATCAACTGAGCCAACTCTTTTTTAAGTTATTTGTTCAATTATAAATTTATGTATTTATTAGTTTTAATACCTATATTCCGTTCATTGCAGGTTGGCGGATTTGTCTACGTTGTCAATGTTTTGGATTTGCTGACGAACCAATTTGGGCAAACGCAACCCTACGATGGTCCCAGTAAAATTCACATTCGTTTGTTTCGTATGGTATGCCAAACTCTAAGTGCTGCCATGCGCTTCGAACCAGCTAATGCCAAATATTTTCAAAATGAGGTAACGATTGTGAAACAAAAACATACGACAATCAGATTAATGGATACATGTTATTATCCACATTTGTATGATATACCCTTGTTGTTCATCAGGTCGCTAACAACCTCTTTTTGGAAGCTATCAGAGACATGGGATGTTTTTCAAAAAATAAATCAATCAAACCATACTCGTCTGACTGCTGCAACGAACCCAGCGATCAAAGTTGTCGACAGGATAGCGTAACTGTTGATCCATCACTAGTTGATGCTTATGCTATGATTTTCAAGACAGCACTGAATAACATTGATAGCCGTTCAGCAAGGTGAGAGCAAATTTAAAACTCTTGATCAGAACGGTGTTGTGAAGCATTATCGGTCAAATAACCCTAATCCACAAATAAAATTTTGGCGTCAATGAAGTAGATACTTTCTGCTGGAGCTGTACATTACATTATTACATATATTTTTACAGCAACGACATGCCCACAGTCATAGATAATAGGATTGCTCCATCATTACGATCTATATGCATTATCTATCGTATTCTCTATGATATTGTATTGGACGGATTTGACGGACCTCAGATGGTAGAAGTGTCGCGACATAGTAAAATAATTACTGATCTAGGTTCTGTGAGTATACTTCCAATACTTATTTAAAAACTGGGTTGAAAAATTGATATTGATAGCTATAAAATACTCATTTGTATATATCACTCACATACTTTACCTTCAAGTCATTTATGGGTTTATAATGTAATGGTTTTTTATTCAGGAATCGAACATTATTGGAAGTATTGGAGGCACATCCCCTGTCCCAGCGAATATAAACGATCATGCCATAGTGCATCCGTCGGTAATTGTATGCATGCTGAAATTGTTGCCCTCGATTGAGGAGCTGCGGTCATCGGGCGACGATAGTCAAACGCCGGAATGGGATGGTTCGACGCAGAGAGCGATTGGATTGCAGTTCTTTTTATCTGACGTCATAAAATCGTTTGTGCGTAGTGAACGCAACCAACAAATCATGTGCGACGGTGGACTAAATGAGTGTATCGTCCGTTTTTGTAAGGAAGCGTTAGTCGACGAATTTCACCCGCTTCACATGTCACTGCAGTACATATTTGAACGACTGGCTGTGCAGGCCCTAATGTCCAAGGAGCTGCGCACGTTTCTTCGTTTGGGTCTAAAATTCTGCAACGAAAGTGAAAATGACACGGGTGACAGTTTCACACCACCTGTGCCGCTTACACGAGTGAAAACGTTGGTTTCAATCACAACCCCACGTGATTTCAGAACCCATGGTTCATATACGATGCCACCATTCATCGAGATGGATATGTCAACGGAAGGATTCGCCTGTCTGTTCTTTCCGAACATCGCACCAAGCAACTTGAACTCACAGTTTCAATCGATGGCGCATCATCATCTTCATAGCAATGCTTCTAGCGGGGTTGCAGGAGGATTGAGTGGATCCGGTATTACTGGCAGCATTGGGTTAAGTGTCGCTTCCCTGCCTGGCTTTCAAAGTAATGTAAGCAGAAATTCTAATACTACTGGGCTCCAAACGGAATCCGGTACTGGCGGTGGTATCGGGACTGGCGATAGAACATTTCCTTCGAACAATGGTTTAACATTCAGCACGTGGTTTTGTGTTGAACGATACCCTCACGCAATCCAGGCGGACGGTCATCCAATCAGACTACTACATGTCGTGCGCTCAGATGACGGTTCCAGTGAGGATGCGGTTGTGGTGTTCAGTATTTTAATTTTACCCAGCGATAAATCCCTTTCCGTTGCTACCCAGGAATTTCCATTTACACAAGGTACTGTATACTTCACAAGACACCGTTAGTTGGGGCTAGGTTTACCTATTTCTTGCCATTTTCAGAATATTGCAATGTCTACAAGGATGAATTCCTGACTCGTGTTTGGTGTCCAACATTCATTCGAGAATGTCAGTGGCATCATGTGGCTGTAACTCTCGGTAAAATTTCACCAAAATCCTCTCTACTATCGATTTATTTGGATGGTCGACATGTGCACTCCCAAAAGATAAATCCAATTTCCTGCATATCGGCCAGCGCGGCACGTAACCAGGCCAGCTGTTTTCATGCGTTCATTGGGACGCCACCCATATGGCGGATGTACTCTAAGCTCGTGTGGAAGCAAGGAGTCTGTAATCTTATCGACGAGGTAAATTATAATAGAATCCATTTCAGAAGATCAACTCTTTAATTCTTGCATTCTGTTATTTGCAGTCATTTGATGCATCCGCTGTAGCACGGGTATATATGCTTGGCCCTCATTACTTGGGCTCATTCCAGGACGTTCGATTGGAAGATAGTGAAGAAATGAATCCATTAGTTGCAGAGGATCGTGTGGTGTTTGGTATCAATCCCAAGGCTTTCTCATACATGACGTTACACAAAATACGAAAGGTTTATAACCGCACGGACGCGAAAGTGATTGGTAAACAGCTTGGTATGAGTTCGCATGAAAACGCCACGCCAATCGTTGTTTTGCATAATGCTGCTGGACATTTAAATGGACCTGCGCGTACATTAGGAGGAGTACTCGTTGGTTACTTGGGTATTCGGAAATTCAATCCATTTCCTGTGTCCATGACGATCAATACCGTCGGTGGATGTAGTGTTTTACTTGGCCTGGTTGCTATGTCACACAACATCGAAAGCTTATATGCGGCTGTTAAAGCACTAACTTGTATTTTGCGTACGAGTAAATTAGCTCGGCAAGAAATGAACCAGCGTCGGTTTTACCAAACCCTTGGAATGTTGTATAAACGTAAAAAAATGTTGCTCAATTCTCACATTTTGCATTTAACATTCAACTTGGTTGGCACTGTCCATAGCGGACATGAAACATCAACTATACCGAACGTAACTGCATTCCAGGTAAGTTTTATCGATCGTTTATATAGTAGTCCATGACATAGTTCAAGCAGAACGTTTTTCGTTTTTGTTATATTGATTTAATCTGTTTCAATTAAATTTAACATTTAGTGTATTGATTTGTTTTATTTACGTTGAAACAGAAGTTCCGATTTCTTAACGATATATACTGCTAAGGAAGAGTGAAAGCTTAGTGGAAGATGCTATATTATATGCAAAACTCTTCTTTTCGTTCATTAATCGGGGCACGCTTCCTAAATTGTTAAGCTTTTATGTATTTGAGTAAAAACTTATTGATGCGTTGTATCCTGTATTTCCTTTTGTACTATTTTATGGCATTACATATTTTTCTATTAATGGTTTTATGTTTTATTTCAGGATATGTTATGCGATTTTCCTATATGGTTAGATCAATCAAACGATCTGATACGTTCATTGTTGGAGCATTTATTGGAGCTGATTACAGAATCCAACGAAAAGATAGTAAATATACGGATCATGCAAGATTTACAGGTACGTGCAAAGTATATTTCATTGTAAGTAATTAATTTTCCTGAACTATTGACGAAAACGTTCAAATATTAAGTCCAAAAAATATACCATAAGTTTTTTTTTTATTTGACAGAATAAAACTCTTCTTCCTTAAAGATTATCTTTATCTTTATTTTTATGTTTTTCACGTTATCTTAGTTTTCGACAAGTCCAATTTTAACTTCGGTATGCTTCTTTTTCAGTGTTTGTCTAAGCTCTTGTACATAACTGAAGACATCTGCGAGGAAGGTGCTGAGAAAGCGTTATTTGCTCTAGTACAAATATTGCTTTCATATCAAATAAGGGCTAACGACCTACTGTTATTTGGACAATACATCACTAAATGTATTCCAACGGTAAGTACATTATCTGTTCAATGCTCTATAAGAAATAACTTTTGGTATTTGATTACTTTCAACATATTCAAAGTTTAGCTGAAAAATGTACGATGTGCCGTAACCATTGGCTTACGGCTGCATTAGCTGTTTAAGATGATGGGTTCAAAGCAGTCCTGTACGATTATTTGCTAACCTTCTCGGTCTGTATTGGCCAATGATCAGTCTGGTTTTACCGTATTTATTTTATCGTGATGAGCTTTCATGGGGTAGGTCTTACGAAGATATTCTTCAGGTTTATATAACACAACGCACCTAGCGATTAAAAATTAATTCAAGGGAAGCCTGAAATGTTAGATCTGCCAACTATATATATATATATATATATTATATTGAAGTTGATTTAATAGCCAACGGATTCTAAAATGTGTTTTCTTCTTTTATTTCAGATGACAGCTCACACTATACATGAAGCGGAAAAACAAACGGACCGCCATGTACATACCCGAAATCGTTGTCTGAGTATCCTGCACCATTTATGCTTCGGTGCAAACAATGTAATCAATTGGCGATTTTGCGATGAACTGTCACGAGTATTAGGACTCGAATGGGTACTGCTGCTGATGCAACCACACTTGCATTATTCTACCATGATTTGGGCATTTCGGTTGCTGGTCTTGATGCTTACAAGAGAACCTGTTCTCACTCGCTTCAGAGAAGGGAAGTGTTCTATAGCTGAAGAAGGCTACTTGAAAAATACCGAAATAATTATGCAATCTCGAAACGCGATATTACTTTCGACTAAGTTACCTACACAAGCTTCTGCAGTTTCTGCCACGAATACTGTGTTAGAAGACAGTGGTCTTAGCCATCACCAGCCTCTACATCTGATGGGGTTTACGTATCTGGAGTGGCTGCTAATGCATCGCATCAACGTACCAGAAGTGTTTTCTTTGCTAATTGCATTGATAATAGGATATCCAGTGAAATCGTCAATCATGCCTTCCAAAGATAAAAATTTGGAATCAATCTGGTCCTTCCTGTGGTCATCAACCTCACCACACAACTACGCTAGTGGAAATTCAACTGGAGAGAAAATTACATTCTGCACGGAAGCAGTATGCATCTTACTCAGTCTTATAAGATCGATTGTACACAGCAAGGAGACGGACGAGAACTTGGACGTCAAAAAAGAGGTGTCAGCCCACTGGCTGCAATCACACCCATGTGAAGTATTACGTTTGCTCATGTCTTTACATCGACATCTTCCCGATTTTGCTACGATTGCTACGAGCGGGGACGTCATCGTCTCCCTAATAGCAATCCAGTTCGCTCCCTTGGGTGCGGTTGGCATCGATAACAATATTGTGCCAACAGGACTTTCACCTATAGCATCAGCAACTAGCTCAAAGAGTTTATCACCACCTTACCGCAAGGAACAGTCAACCAGTATTACCATACCGGCAGAAGGTGGAACACTGCAAAACTCAACAAAAGCGCAACAATGTAAATACATTGCATTCAACGATCCGGTTATCGAGCATGTTATGGATTTCTTGCATACCTTAATCATTGATTCCTTGTCACTGCTTCATTCCGGTAAAACGTCTCCAGTAATAGACACGGTGTTAGAGTTTTTCATACCTAGTAGTAACATTTCCGACGAGCAACGTAAACAATTCCTATCGAACATAATTTCATTGCTAATGAAGAACGAAGCATTAACAAATACTTTAGTTGAAGGTAATGCAAGCACCTCGGTGGGCGGCAATCATCAAAAACTCGCCGGACAGGAGCATGTGGCGGCTAATGTGTTTTATCTCACGGCACGATTCATTGACAAGCTTTGGCAACACATGCTGTTAATCGATGGTCGGGAAATGTTCGATTATTGCGTACATCTCATACAACAAACTAAACGACTCGTCGGGCGTACATCTTCATCAGTGAACGGGGGAGGCATCGGTGGTAATGGATCGAATGTTGCAAGCACGAGCTCTTTAGAGTCGTTATATCGTTCAATGAACCGTTGCATACTTTATCTACTCGCATATCCACCTGTTCCTGCCGATGAAACTTTGGTAGAAGTGTTGCAAAAACTCATGAAAAATCGTTTATTGGTGTTTGGTGCCGGAAATCAAGATCCAGATTTTATTGGTTGCTTGACCTATTGCTTACTTCAGCTGCATCATGGAAATAGTATTGTGCTCACGCCTCCAGCGCAATTCGATCAAGAAAGAACAACAACATGGCATGTCGATTCACTGGTGTGTACGGATAGTGAGGAATCTCTCGCCTCCCAAAATCTTCCTCGTTATGAAGTTGCAATTGGATCATCCTCTGAACTAGCAAACATTTCGTTCCGAGTGTGGGAAGAGCTGTACGTGTGTAAAAAACCGGTAATAGAAGACATATTCAAAGTAACGCTCACACAGCCACTGCGTAACACTCGCGCCCCAAACATCGATCGAACGCATGATCAGATATTTTATGCTGCTTTCAAACATTGGTTAGCGTATGTGGAAACAGAACGACGATCTGCCTCGCGAAACCCGTGGGACGTGCACAATAGCATACAGTCCAAGATTCAAAAAGTAACCGGCGGTCTAACGCGCCTCACTAGCCGGACGAAACTGAAGAAGGAAATTACTAAACGTCATGGCCAGCGTATAGAAGAGTTCAATGTCGACGTAATCCGACAGTCGGTCAGTGCCAAACTTAACCTAGTGCAAGATTTTTGGCATCTTCGAACGACGCAGCACGGGAACAGTTACATGCACACCAAACGGTACGTTTACCAGGACTGGTTGCAAGTGGAGGCAGAGTTAATACGAGAACGAGCTATCTGGGGACCGGAGTGCTGTGCTGATTTCACCAAATGGACTCTGGACAGCACCGAGGGTCCGTACAGGATGCGAAAGAAAATGCTTAAGAATGTGCTGTTTTATGCGCATTACCCTCCACGCCCGGAATTGGACGACTCAAGCGACGCTAGTGATCATCACCACCAACGACAGATTAAAAGCCGAGTTGCCATCAGCTATGACAGTGCGAAATACATCAAGTTTGTACGACAGTATCGGAGCATGTTTCCAGAACAGTTTGAACAGGACGTCATGGCGGGTAGTGGATCGTCGAGAAATGATGCCTCTGCTAGTAAATCCGAGCTCTCCAAATCAAATCGGTAATGTATACTATTATTGTAAAATGGTATGAATATTTTGATTCCATCGTATAAACGATAGATAGATTCTTTATGTTCAGATACTCTTTTCAAAATTTTAATGAGTCGTTTCTTTTACACTCTTTATTAAGGTCACTAAAAATTATCAAGCTTGTCGAGTGATTGATGTACTCGAAATATTTGTATAACAACGTCAAAGAGCACGTATCTTGTATGGGTTTTGGAGACACATGTCTCTGTTATCTGTTATCTCTGTTAACTCTGCAATGTTTACTTCCTACACCGTATGCTTTTGAAATTTATGTTTTACCTAATTTTTTACAGCATGAAGAACGACTTGCAAGGATATTGTTTGGAAAATGAAGAAGATCTGTCATTTTCGCTACCGGATAGTCAAATATTGTTACGGCTTTTAGAGGAAAAAGAAAAGGTAGCAGCCAATAACCCTCGGAAAACGATTATGGGTGTAAGTTAACTGATTTTTATTGTTCACCTTTCGTTGCAGGTTTCAAACATATTCCGCACGGCGCGCATACAAGGTCTGGATACTTTCGAAGGCTTGTTGTTATTTGGCAGAGAATGCTGTTATATCGTGGATGGTTTTACATTGCTTTGCAATAGGGAAATTCATGACATCGATTCTTTGCCAGCAGAAAGCTTTGATCCCATTCTGCCTAGCACAACATCGGGAAATTCTCAAATGTAACGTATCTAAAAAAAATCCTTATATCATTAGTAGTAATACCATTACCAACACACATACACACACAATGGTTTACAATGTATGCTATTACTTTCGAATATGCTAAGGCGGCTTTTTCGATTTCATCTATAGCGCTTCTAAAAGTAAACTGTCAGAGTTCCCAATCTAATATCATGTTCGAACGTCAATATGTTGTGTTTTAGGTCGCGCAATATACGACAATGCTCAAAAATATTCTACGAAGACATCCGCGAAATTCATAAGCGACGGTATCTGCTGCAGCCAATTGCGTTGGAAGTATTTTGTGGCAACGGGCAGAACTATCTACTGAGCTTTCCGCAAAAAGTGCGGAATAAAGTTTTCCAGAAGGTAACTTCGATGGCAACTCAGATAGCGGATAACGCGCAACAGTCCGTTGCAGGACAAAAGAGAGCTGCAAGTGTAGAACAGAATGCTGGTCTACTGAGTAGTTTAATAGGCGAAACTTCAGTTACGCAGCGTTGGGTGGTATGTTTATGTATATTATATATGTATATGTATATATATATATGAGTGTGTGTTCAAACATTCTTTATTGTGTATTTCAGCGTGGCGAAATTTCAAACTTCCAGTATCTCATGCATCTCAACTCGTTGGCTGGCCGCTCGTACAATGATTTGATGCAATATCCAGTGTTTCCTTGGATTCTGGCTAACTATGACTCCGAAACGCTGGATCTGAACGAATCTTCTAATTTTCGTGATCTTTCGAAACCAATGGGAGCACAGTCGCAGGAGCGTTTGGAGCAATTTCTAAAGCGATATAAAGACTGGGACGATCCTCAAGGCGATACTCCGCCATACCATTATGGAACACACTATAGCTCCGCTATGATCATTTGTTCGTACCTGGTCCGACTCGAACCTTTCACGCAGCATTTCCTGCGCCTTCAAGGTGGCCATTTTGATTTGGCGGATCGAATGTTTCACAGTATTAAAGAAGCCTGGTACTCGGCTTCGAAACAAAACATGGCAGACGTAAAAGAACTAATTCCAGAGTTCTTTTATCTGCCCGAGTTTTTAGAAAACTCTAACCGCTTCGATCTGGGAACGAAGCAAAATGGTGAAGTACTAAATAATGTGGTGTTGCCACCGTGGGCCAAAAATGACCCTCGTGAGTTTATACGAATGCACCGAGAGGCGCTTGAGTGCGATTACGTGAGTCGTCACCTCCACCTGGTAAGCTTATGATGTTAATGTAAAATGCACGTCTTTCATTTGATCCAATGCGTTCTCATATGTCTTGTTTCTTTTTTTTTACAGTGGATCGATCTCATATTTGGATACAAGCAGCAAGGTCAAGCTTCCATAGACGCAGTGAACGTATTTCACCATTTGTTCTACGAAGGAAATGTAGATATTTACAAGTAAGTGTGGATTTTTCAATCCTCTTTCATCCGAAAATGTGTTACTGTTAGTTTAATGCATTGGATGTTTTATTTTTCAGTATTGAAGACCCACTCCAGAAAAGTGCTGCTATAGGTTTTATCAATAATTTTGGTCAAATTCCAAAGCAACTGTTTCGAAAGCAACATCCCGCTAAGCGAATGATACCGGCAAAGCAATTTTCAATACTAGTAGATGTTAGTCCGCTCATACCTCCGCTATCACCAATCGGGGGCACGCCGGCTATCAACTACGAGAAAATATTCTTCTACCATCTGAGCAATCTGAAATCAAGTCAACAACCTATCAAAGGTATGCTATCGACCTTGTACCAGATATAACTGACTACAATCACTTTAATTTTCTTTTTTTATATCGTCAGTGTATCCAACGATAACATACCTTCCTTATTTCTTGAAGTTACGGCCCCCAGCATTTTAACACATTGGCTGCTACATGCATATGTTTTTTGCTAAGAAATCATAGGTTTTAATTTAAGTAATGACAAAAAGGTTTCATAAAATGATGTTTTTCGTTCTAAAAACCTAAAACAATACACTGTATATATTATATTTTAACGGCCAGCCAACGTGTTTAAATATGTTTAAATGTTTAAATATTTTTTAGAGTATAATAATTACACCGCATGACATTTTGGAGCAGTAGGGGTTATGACCCTAAGTTTTTTTTGCATTAATTGTTTTTTGTTAACATCACCTGTGTAATACCCTTGACAAGAGATTTATCATCGATGTTTGTTTTTGTCTTTCCTCTCTCCTTTCAGAACTAAAAGGCCCGGTAGGCCAAATAGTACAACACGAAAAACATGTTTTGGCTGTTGAGCAGAACAAAATTCTTATTCCACGATCGAACAATCGTTACATAGCGTGGGGCTACGCAGATCATTCGTTGCGAGTTGGTTGTTACGAATCTGATCGGACATATCATGCATGGGAAAATATCGATCACTGTGGCGAGATACTTTCCTGCACCTGTCCGAGCGCAAAGTTGTTAATAATAGCTGGCACTAGTTCTGTATTATCGGTGTATAATATTGATACAAAGTTTAAAAAAATCGCTCTCAAACAAACTCTATACGGGCATACCGATGCCGTCACTGCTCTTACATCAAGCAGTGCGTACAACATAATATTAAGCGGATCGCGCGATCACAGCGCCATAATATGGGATCTTGCACGGTTGACCTACGTTAGGCAGCTTGTTGGGCACACGGGAATTGTGGCTGCTGTCAGCATTAATGAATTGACCGTAAGTACTGACCTGTTGTTTGAAGCAAACGAAATCTTATTTTATTAAAAAAAAAATACACACAAGAAAACTGGAATTGAAAATATATTTTTTACTTATAGGGTGATATCGCAACATGTTCTGGAACTTGGTTGCACATATGGTCAATCAACGGTCTGAAACTTGCGGTCGTTAACACAAGTATGGGCAGTTCAGATCGAATGCAGCAAATTCTCTGTGTTACCTTTTCCAGCATTCGAGAATGGGACACCAATAATGTCATCATTACCGGATCAACAGATGGTGTTGTGCGGGTATTTAAAATAACATATTCATCTAAAAAAAACACTCATTTTATTCATTGCACATTGCTCTTTCGTTGCAGATGTGGTCTGTCGAGTTTTTATTGAACAGAACCCAACAAACAATAGCGGAATCATCAACGCAGGCGATGCCGAGTAAATCGGATGACACAGACAATAATCAGCAATCTCTAGAAAGTAAGTAAATTGTAAATTGTAAATTTTGTGGCTGAAATGATTTATTATGTTTGACAATATCCAGGATAGGGTCTTAAAAATAGATGTTTAAAATATGTTCGCAACGACGTATTCTAAATGTTTGTTGCAAGTTTGAGCTTGCATATTATTACCAAACTTTACGTTTTATTCGCAGCAAACGTGCGGTGGGATAGAAAACTTATATTTAGATCAGAGTTGACTATGCATACTGCGTACGATTGTAGGAATAATGTCGAACCAGCAAGTATTACAACGCTTTCTATTTCAAAGGATCATCACACCCTATATGTTGGTAATGCTATCGTTCATTGCATCAAGCTGTTCTAGGTTTATCGAATTATTTTAACAGGAACATTATTTCTCAACAGGTGATGCTAGAGGCCGAATTTATGCTTGGAATGTAGCGGATCCTCCAACATCAAACCATGTCCGGTGTGTAGGTGGATTGGTACCTCAAAAAATAAATAAATGTTCGAGTTTAGATCACTAATAATATAACCAAATTCGTCATGGCTAAAAACGAATTAAATAAATTAAAGAGGCATGCTAACATGCTTTCTTCCTAAGTGTATAGCAGGCAAGAAAAAAGGCTCTGGCTCGTGACAATGTATTAAATTATGTATGTGTTGAATCAAATACTTTAATGCAATGTATGTTACAGCTTTACATACGACAAATTATGTAGGTGTAATACGTAGACAAGTGTTTGAATAGTTCTATAGACTTTGTAGCAAAAAGAATAGTTTTAGAGCGATGTTATCGTGAAATAGAGTTATTGAAACAACACTTCTCATGCATATATTTCAATTTCAATGTTTTGAAAATTATATCACAGACTGTTACATGATAATATAGTTGGCGCTCCGGAGAAATGTTGGCCCCGTATGTGTTAAAGAGCGAGCACAACGACGAGCTGTAAAAGTTGTCCTCCTTACAATGTCATTACAGTGATCCTACAGCGCATCAGACACGCCAGCATCCGATGTGATGGTCATGTTAGAAGAATGACCCCGAACAATCCAACCATTTAGACCGTCCACAATGACAGGTAGGCCTAGATAGAGATAAGTAGGTGGCGTTGAATCCTGCAATCTTAAAAAATGAACTTGGCCTGTGTACAAAGCTTAACGCATCACATCAAATGAGTTAAAATCTAAATTACAAAACGATCTAACCGTAACAGGGTTCTTGAAATCCGAAATGGTAAGTATTGGTAAGTATTGGTAAGAATGAATGGTAAGTATTTTCATCACATTTGCCGAATTTGGTTTCCAGTTGTTGTGTGATTGCCTGCCCCTGGCTCATGGCTGGCGACAGCCATCGATATCGAGGCGGCGGGCAAAAGCCGAGGTGAGAATGTCTCTCTTGGGGATCGGACTGTGAGGTGAACGGTCGTTGTGTTGCGTGTAGTATAATATTTTAATATGTGATTTGTTATAACGTTTTGAATTCCTTTTTGTGTTCGTTTTTTTTTCTGTGCGAAAAACCGGCCATCCGAACACAAAACCAGTGATGTATCAATTTTGGTAAGGGAGGGGGGATCTATTTGGGTCGCTACCAAAATTTCTATAACTCCCGGCAGAACTTTCATAGCTGTAAAATACAATTTTGTACATTCTGATTTTTTTCTGCCGGCGTCAGTAGGGTTTTTGGTTAAATATAAGCTTCAATAAACTGGCTCCGGGAAACGTCATCGCATGCTGTATGTCGATGTCCGTTAAAAGCCCTACTGTGCACTCTTCGACTTTTGATGTTTTTCTTCTTTTCTGCTGTCAAAAAACGAATGTTTGCGGGTACATTACGCGCGGGATTGTGGAATATTCTCCAGAAAAAGATGTAATTTTGATAGAGGATTTTATCAAAATTCTCCAAAATTACCATTTTGTTTCTCTTGCGCACCTCTCGTTGCCGAATCTTGGACTCACTCTGGACCTTTGTTTGTGTCTACCGAACAATACCCACGTTGAGTGGAAGAAAGCGTCCTCACTACTGGAGCCGGTTTGCTGCGTCATGAAAAAGAGCCTACTTATTTACGGCTGATTCGAGCATCTATCATCGAAGCACTTCCTTGCATCGCCTGTTTCCGCGGCAAAGTGCATCTTTTCCAGTATGGAATATGATAATAGTAAGTATCGTCTCCAAGATGCCCAGGACGTGCGTATCGCAGCACCGCGTTGCCGTATGCAATGGTTGTTTATTGTATGTCAATGTGCTGATGCTGTTACAGACGACCATGATCAGCAGCAATATTACCAACAAGAGCAGCAGCAAGCTCAGCATCACCAACAGAGTGCGTCGCACAACAGCACATCGAATCAAGGGAATGCACCGAAAAAGTCAGCCAAACAAAACAATGCGTTGCCACTTTGGGGTAATGAAACGTCGATGAACTTGAATCCATTGATTTTAGCAAACATTCAGGGATCGAGCTATTTTAAAGGTGAGTTGTCGGTAGAGGTTTCGTTGCCAACAACGTGCACTGATCGTGTTTCTTTTAGTGTCCTTGTTCAAACTGAAGACTTACCATGAAGTTGTAGATGAAATATACTACCAAGTAAAACACCTGGAACCGTGGGAACGAGGCTCTCGGAAAACAGCGGGCCAGACAGGAATGTGTGGAGGTGTAAGTTGTAGTTCAAACCTTGCTTATGGCGAAAGTGTGTGGTGAGTAGTATTTTTGCACAATAATAACTTCAAATATCGTATGCTTTCGCAGGTCAGAGGCGTCGGAGCTGGAGGAATAGTTTCGACGGCTTTTTGTTTGTTGTACAAACTTTACACATTACGCTTAACACGAAAGCAAGTGAACGGACTGCTATCGCACGGAGATTCCCCGTACATACGAGCGTTAGGTTTGTAACCCTCGTGGGAATTCTATACTGATGCATAATCAATATGTAATGCCATTTTTGTGTTGTTTACATATTGTAGGTTTTATGTATTTACGATATACCCAACCGCCGGGTGATCTCTTCGATTGGTACGAACCGTATCTGTTGGATGAAGAAGAAATCGATGTCAAAGCTGGAGGTGGACAGGTACAATATGAACAGTACAGCTGATAGCATGACTCATTCTTAACTACGTGCACCTACCTTTGCAGATCATGACGATTGGTCAGATGATTCGGCAATGGTTGACAAAGCTGGATTGGTTCTCAACGTTGTTTCCGCGCATACCTGTGCCCATCCAGAAGCAAATAGACTCCAAACTCGAGCAATACGCACGGGAAAATGGCGTATCGTTTGCAGACACGCAGCCGGATCGTGGTGGTGGTGGTGGTGGTGGCGTAGCGGCTGGTGCAAAACCACCGCGAGGTGGCCCATCCGGACCTTCTGGGGTATCACGAGGAGCTAGTTCAGCGACATTTACCGATGATAGAGATTCGGTACGCTATGACCGTGGAGTTCCCGAACAATCGTTTAAAGAAAAGCCTGCCAAGCGAGATGCATTTGACCATTGTGATCGCGATGCGCGTTCGTCGCGCTACGACCGGTACGATGACCGGCGTGATCGAGATCGCAAAGACTACCGACTAAAGGATCTCGACCGAGATCGTGACAGGGATAGGGAACGTGATAGGGAAAGAGACCGGCATAGGGAACACGATCGCGAACATCGCGACCGTGAGCGGTCCCGGGACCGTGATCGGGACAGGAAGGAAAGATCTCGTGGTGATCGCAGGTCGAGGAGCCGTGATCGCGATCATCACCGCGGACGAAAGCAACGTTAGCGTTTTGAAGGCGATCATTACTTAACATTGCCACCCGTCTGCTACGTTATCATTTTTAGGAACAAATTTCTTCAGCTTCCATGCCACGGTTGTCCTGCGCCTGTGGTGGGAGGGGTATGTTGAAGTAGGTAATAGTCAAACAAGCACGTCGTACGTTGGCGTGCTCCATTGCAAGACAGTGGCAGTTGCTTTGCTGCACGAAGAAAAGATGATGTTATCAAGGAAACAACGGGTCCTTCTGTTTATAGAAAAGCAAACCTTTTTCTATCTACGCGTTACATTTCTCACTGAAAACCTCATAATGCCTCTTCTTTAGTATCGTTAGTAAGGTGTGTGTCGTTCCGTTCCTCGCGGACATTTCTAGTAGTTACATATTAACAGTTTTTCAATTTTTTAGTTCAACTTTTTATTTCCTCAACTAATCAAATACCTCATGAAACATCTGTTTCTCACCTTCATAACTCTCATACCTCATTGATTGCAACAAAACAACACTACCAACATGGATTTCCGTACTATATTTCCCTAAACTTGCCCATTTTTCCTCGACGTCACTTCCATCGAACGATTGTTTAGCATCTTCTGTGTGCAATCGTAAAATTTGCAACAAAATATAAATAGAACGACCTTAGTAAGCAGTGACTTCGTCTACCTCAAAGAAAGTTATGAACAGGTTCTGCTAGCGTATCTTGTACTTTTTTGCCCAACAAGACATTTTCATACTTACCATTTCTACATAAAAAAATACGTTTTGTCGCCTTCATACCTCTTAAAACGAAAGTTAGTTTTCGTGGCTTTGCTTTCTGTTTGTGTTGGTTTTACTGTTTGATTGTACTTGTGTTGCAACAAAAAATCAACAATTGTATTCAATACAGTACGATTGATGGCCAGCCCGTATCAGCACGACGAGCCCAAGCGTAAGCTGGTCAAATAAGAAGAGATTCAATTCAGCACTCAGGATCGAAATGCTTCGAAACGTTGTTCTTAAATCTGATATCCAATACACACGTACTGCGACAAAGTACTACTCATAAGTTGGAGTAAAGGTGTTTACTCTGTGGATTTTAAAATGAGGACTAAGTCAGTTGCTGGCGCAAACAAGTTTCAAAACATGTCCGTGAAATTGTTCAACAGTGGCTGAAGTGGCTTACGCTGAAGTACATGTATTGTTTAAACCTGCCGGACAATTCATTCGATTATACAAAATAAAAAAAAAATCTAAAAGATTATCAAAATGCTACACTGTTGTCTGATTGCTTGCGATTACAGCATTTTTCATCCATTTTGGAGGAATGGGAAAGGGAGAATTGGGTGTGTCGTCTTCACGATTGATGGATGTTACAAAATCATGTAACTCTATCCACTGTCCAGGAATGGATGCAAAATGCTGTATATAGTTGCTCTTGGTGTGTGGATATCCACAGTTTTCACATTTCTATCACATTGCTGACATATGCATTCATTTATATAGTAACAATATATTGCATTACGCTGCATAACTGTGTATTTTTTATGATTAATTCCAAACTTCAGATGAAACACTCGGGATAATTGTGGTGATTACAGTTGATATACATTAAGTGTTCTTAATCGACTGATTCCAACATTGACGCGTCTATCAACTATCATCTCCAGTTATCGGCAACACGAGTATCTTAGTTGCCTAAACAAGGAATAAACTAGGATATTACCTGCTTAAAAACCAGAACAAGTGTGTCCTTAACACCACCATAGTACTGAAGTCCATTTTCCTCTATTTCCTTTCCGCTTTAGGACTTTGCAGACTAGTTTGGCTGATGTTATTCTACTGACATAACCAGCCCGCGGGTTCTTGCTGAGAATCTGGCGATTGTTAACTGCTCAACAGTGAGGTCGAAGTACAACTCATACATCTCGTCGTTATAATCGCTTCTCTATTACCCTTCTACTCAATCGAAGCAAACCATCCTCCTGAGCATCTTCCTCTCCATCACGGATATGAAGCCTTTCTAAAATTCGAACAAGTTCCATGTACTAGCGCCGCTTGTGAGCAACTTACCATGTTGTACATAATCCTGTCTTCGTCCACCGCGGCAGGACTTCCTCATTGGTAAAGTAAAGGTCTGCAATGGTTCTTGTTCTCTTTTTTCTTGGCGTAACGATCTATACGCTCATGTACGTTCTACGCGGTTTGACATCCAATGGCTTGTTAGCCTCATGTATGTGATTATAATAACCAGATTTTCATCCACTGCTAGAGGTAGAATAGAGTTCCTGATTAGGTTCTTGTTGCGTACAGGACGCAGCCTTGAAGTACGCAGCCAGCGCGCTTACTCGATGCTGTTTGGGGACTGACAGCACCCGGAGTGGATCCCGTTGACAGGATGTGCTCGATTCGAACAGCTTAACGAAGATTTTTGAACTTGTCGAGCAGCCTGCAGCAAAAGTTCCCCGTTGACAGG
>KB673246.1:179611-192236 GCA_000349145.1 Anopheles dirus | reverse complement strand
AGCTCATTGGAGGTAAAACTAAACGTTCAATACAAATTGAAAATTTTTGGCAACATGTGTTTTTCGAAATAACCACATCCGAAAATTACGAATTCGAACCGAAAATTCAACGGTCATTTCAAAAGCAGACGTCAAAAAAGCTGATTAAAAAGTGACAACTCATCTGCTACCCCGCTGTTAACCAGTTCCGATTGGTCCGATCCCGCCAAGGGGGAACATAACATCATTTGACAGATAGCTGCGGCCTTTATTTTTAAACCTCAAATCGGGGTTTTTTGGCGACCTGGTCTCTATACCCTATCAACAGACGGTCACCAAAACCGGTGATTTTCTGGTGACATGTCACCGGACTTTGGTAGGAAAAACAGGTTGTTTGACGGCCGAACGGAAGTATTTATAGCACTAAAAGAGGCATCTGTTGCAAGGTTCTGAAAACAAAAAGCAAAAAAGCACACCTCCCCTTCTGACCAGCCACACATCACATTCACGATCTGTGTTCTAGCGATGGCTAGCGAAGAACCTCACTCTGTGCGTGAGTGTGTACATGTGTTTCTGTGATGAGATGATATGGAATGTAGTTTTCAGTCTCCGGCGTTTTTGGCCAGGTATCTGTAAGTACAACAGAAATTAGCTACAATCATCGACTCGCTTCAATCTTGTTTTCATTTAAGACCGATGTTGTTGAATGCGTAGTTTGATTAATCATCTGGCGTTGGCGATGATGGTGCAATTAAAGCCAGTGGCGACATCGTGGCCTTTCCGGATGGTCTGTCAGCTCAACAAATCAAACGAAAACCTGAACTTGCAGTTCATGTACATTGCGCTTTGTTTACATTTGGTACCGGAGAACCATGTCCGTGTAAAGTCTCGTCCTACAAATTCCGTCGGCATCGAGTAGTAGCAGTACCAAATGTAGTACGAATATGGAGTAGATTCACCGATTCCACAGCAAGTATCTGAGTGTAGCATACTGTACGATATTTGCAAGAAAAATATGCGTAAAGGTTTGGGTGCGTGCATGTTCATTGTTCATTGTTCATTGTTCATTGACAATGTTTATTTGGCAAAATCATGTAGTGGAAACGTTGTTAAAGTTAATAAAATATGCCCCGAGCAACAGCTCAACAATATTTGCTCATTGTTTTGCTTTTGTTTTCACTTGTTTGTGTGAGAAAGTTGATATGCGTGCTGGTGAAAAAAAAATGAGGAACAGCGTTGATGCATGATCCAAAAGAAAACAAGCACGAAACCAAGAAGAAGAAACTATAGTGGGCCCCTAGTACGCACACTATCATACGTCCGGCTGGAACACTTAGGCACCGCTCTGGCACCTCTCGAACCAAACAAACAAACAAGACAAGTTCGATAGGGTGCTCTGGCAATTGTCTGCTGTCTGGCCGAAATGTCATCCGTAGCATCATGACAATCACTGCTTTAACTCGATATTTTTGTTTAATTTCCACACTTTTACGTAATATGAACTACATAATTATTAAGCAGATCCACCGCACTATTGTAAACAACAGTTTTTTGACGTTTTATGACGGATTTATCGCCAAGGTTCACATAGCAGGGTGTGAATCGAACATGCCAAACAAAACCAAATCGGTTTGTTCGAGACCGTGTTTGTCTGGGTTGTTCGAGACTGTCTGACCGAGCACTCCCATATGATTGTATGGGTTTGTTCGTGTCTGATGTCTTGTTCGAGAGGTGCCTGACCGAGCACTCCCATATGATTGTATGGGTTTGTTCGTGTCTGATGTCTTGTTCGAGAGGTGCCTGACCGAGCACTCCCATATGATTGTATGGGTTTGTTCGTGTCTGATGTCTTGTTCGAGAGGTGCCTGACCGAGCACTCCCGTATGATTGTATGGGTTTGTTCGTGTCTGATGTCTTGTTCGAGAGGTGCCAGAGCGGTGCCTTATGCATTTCGGTGTATCGTACATACGGTGATGTTTTGGTGGTAAGTCTGGTGACTCGTCACTACCTCTGTTCATAGGGTATACCGACTTTGATACAGCAGCCTATCCAGCAAAAAAGAGGAAGAAGCTTCGTGTCTCTTCTCGCTTGATAGCGAGAATCGCGTGTCGCGTAAACTGGAAAGCAGGCGAGAAAATTACCCTTATTTCTATTGCGGTCACTGGTTTGCAGTCAGATATTGTGGTAGTCGGGTAAATACCAAGTGTTAAAGGCGTTGGTCGCCCGAGGAAAACGCAAGCGACGCCATCTTTGACAAACAGACGCAACACAGAAAAAATGTTGCCTCGAAAGAGCCAACGGCTGTGTGCATCAACATTTCGCTTTGCGGCAGAACGGGATACCAATATAAGCGCTTGAAAAGTGTAGTCAAAGTTCAGTTACGAGGAATTTGTGACGGTATTAGTAAATACGGGTAGGTGCAAATGGGTCGCCGATAACGTGCTCTGCGTCGGCAAGGTGAATGTATCGTTTCGGAAACCCAGAGCGATGCTGAAAAGTTTTGTAGAATATAACGCTCGAAATCTGTGGTAAATCCCGGGGAAAAGAATATAGACGATAGCTGTCGGGCGTGAGTGAAAGGAATTAGTTTCAATACCGTGAATGCGAGACCGATAACGGAATGTGTGCGCGCGTGCAGAATGATTGTGTGACACTCCACAAAATGTTCTCTTGTGGTCACCGTACTCATATTTCCTGTGATATGCTATTGTGTAGAATAAGATTGGGCAAGAAAAGCCAATTCGTCGAAATTTTGCGGTAGTTCTATGCGAACATGATGGAGCGTGCGTGTTTCGCAAGAAGGAAAATACTGAAAAAGTAGACCCTTTCGCCATATTTCCGTTTTATACCTTTTCACCATAATCCCAGTTGTAAAACAACTGGGAGGCATTTGTTTTTTAATGCGCGGTAACAAGTAGTAAAAGTATCTGTTGATAATTATGTTCGATGAATTGTAATTATTGATTACCCAATCAATTCTAAAAGAAAGCAACTATTCATGAATCACAATACCAATACAGAATCAATGTTTTTTTCGCAAATATCGAACTTATAAAGTACGTGACAGATTCTTCGCATACAGATTTTATTAGTTTACAGGGCCTTCTGCCTGGAAGTAATGGATCGTGTAACTATGGCAACAAACGGTGGAAACCGGTTGT
The DNA here is from genome assembly GCA_000349145.1 of Anopheles dirus. Lineage (NCBI taxonomy): Eukaryota > Metazoa > Arthropoda > Insecta > Diptera > Culicidae > Anopheles > Anopheles dirus. The sequence goes on along the minus strand of KB673246.1, from coordinate 189,096 downwards.
TGTTAAAATTTCGATTCAGTTAAAGAGAAATTAAATTTTTTACCGTGTCACTTTCCGCCTGCGGCATTTATTATGCCTCTGTGTGATACTAGATGCACGTTAAGGAACAAGATCGAAGACACGCCAGAAGACATAAATTGGTTGGGTGTTCCTCATTTACTGTAAGGTGTTCAACATTTGGTCGTAGCGATTATCATAATTTCCTCGCATACTGCGCACTGTTGGGTTTTGGTGCATTTAAAGTGAATAATGGAATTTGTGTAACAAATGGCCGGAGTGTGATTACGTTTCTTTAGTGGAAAACAAGTGCCAGTATATCAACGTGAGTTTTGGATTCTTTCAGATCCAGGCGTCAAGGCTGCGTACGTTAATTGCTGCGTACATCGAAGGATATCCGAATTAAAACGTGTATCAATTCCTTTCCGCGTGTTAGGAAGTTTGTTTATGTGAGAGCGTTAGTATTGCATTGTTTTACCGAACAGTGCGATCACAAGTTGATTATTGTTGATTACGTATGCAGAACCACCAAGGATACAGTAACTTTACGTAGAGGGAGACCGTGTCAAACGGATTATACCGGAGTGGGTTTCAGATATCAGTTCGAGTGGTAAGTAAATTGGAGAACTATTTCTTCAATTCACTGTATAATGTGGTGGAGTAGATCGTACTTATTTGCTAGTGCTTTTAATTTGAGGTAGAAAAGTTTTCATTAAACAATAATTGGAACGCTTGTCCATTTTTTTTAATCTAGAAAAGTGTTATAAGATCAAAAAGGAAAGTGACTCCGAAAACAAACGGAAAGCGTAGCTACTATATTCGAAATCATACTATTATTTCGAAGGGCGGGTTGTGCATGTGTTGGTGGTTTCAATCGTTTCCTTCCATTTTATATTCTGAAAACCGTACTCTCCTGTTTGTCGTTTGGAAATTATAATATACAGTAGGCCGTCGGCTGTGAAGAGCAGGTACGTGTGAGCGACGAGGAGCAACCAAGGAAACATTCCCCATTTTGCCTGCCACGCTGTTCGCTCTATTGATGTAGATGGTGGCGAACGAAAACTAAGAGCGCGCCCGCGCACTAGTTACCATTGGAGATTCACTTTCTTTGAGTTGTCTCTTTCCTAGGCGACATTAAATCCTCAGTGTGGCATTTGTGGGTGTCTCTGTTCAGCAGCGAGTGCGCCGCCGAGCGAGGCAGGCTTGGGTTGTGTAGTGGTTGTGTGCGTCCGATGAACGGAACCGAACCTCGGAATCCGCCAAGCACCACACCACACGCCAAGTAGAGAATATACGCTCGTCTCGAAAATGAAACTGGAACAAAAGCAAGACGATGGTACCACGCTATGCCGAAGCTGAAGAAATAAAATATAACGTGGCATGACGACGGTGGTCGGCCGGATGAGATACCGGAGCATCGGACCCCGGTCGGCGCGATTTCTTCTCAACTCCGGTTGCCGGGACCATATTTTTCCACTTTGTTTCTTTTCGCAGCGCGGGCTTCAACACACACACACTCACACACACACACTCACACACACGAACAGCCAACGAATCACCATACTCCCGCACACAATATAACAAAAAGAAAATCAAGCAAGCTGTGAAGTAGGAAGCATGCTGTGCGTTGTGTGTTGTGTATGTGTTCGTGCTGTGTTTTGTGCGGTGCATGGCCTTTGGAAGAATCCCGTGTATACACACCTCCAGCGCACGACGAACGAGGTGCGTGTCACATTTTATGCTGTTTCTGCGATTTGTTGTCGTTGGGTGTTCGTTCGTTTGCTCGAGTTTCGGAAGAATGACTGTCGAGGCGTTTGGAAAATATTTCTTTTTCACCCTCTCTTGTTGAATTGTTTCGGTTGGCTGGGTTCATTTTGACTTGGGACATGCGACATTAGAGATTTCGGGCTTCGAGTTGAATGATCGGAACCGGTAAAAAGCCGCTCAATCTCCGAATAATGTCCAACCTTGTTCCCCACAACAAAAATAATACCAAATAATATACCATTGATGCGAAATTTTTGAGCAGCATCCGCCTAGGGTTATTTTTTCCTTGCTTCCATCAAGTCCGGTTCCGCGTCCCGATTGCGCTTCACGAAAAACAATTGTAACTTAAATACGAGCAGTGTCGCAATACTCCAGTCAACATGTTATTGAACCGCATACACCGAACCAGTGCATGAAACTTTGCATTAAAATAAATAAAAAATCCGCGTGTTCCCGATCCGCCTATCGCGAAACCACCTCCTCTGGCTATTGTGCCTGAAGTCACCGTTTCCTACCACACTGTGTAGAACAATGTTTTCGCAAAACAGGCTTCACAACGGTGTTGGTCTACCGTCATCTCGCATTCGTTTGTGCCGCGAGGCTGATCTGTAAGCTAATGGAGTCTAGAAGTACAAGTTTTCCCTGGAATAAAAGACCTTTGCTCGTACGTTAAAACGAACGATGGTGGTTGTTTCAAACCCATGGGCTCAGTGGGTTGAGTTGTAAGTGAATGGTGAAGATCGATGAAGGAGGAAGAAGAGGAGAATGTAGTGTAGGAGGAAGAGAAGGAGGAGGAGTAGAAGTAAGGGAGTCATGGACGCGGTAGAAGATAATGGAAGATGAGATCTGGTATACCGATGGCTAGGGAACGTTTACGATTGCGAGAGAATAAAGCAAGCTCCGACTGAGGTGAAGGAATGTGAAACTGAAAAACTGAGCTGTCACTACTCTAAAACCTATGCACGGTGTGGTGTGTGCCTGTGCCGCCGACCGTGTACGCATTATTGCATTTCGAACGCCCGAAGAAATGAGAAAGATGAAGATACGAGTGAGCGGGAACAAAATCGGGTTTATTTCAAACCGATCCAACGGTCGATCTCACCAAACCGCGGACACGGTATGTCGCGAAGGAGTGAAGCGGCGCACCTTCACTGCAAACTGGTGAATAGGTGAAGATGGTTGAGTAGGATGTTAAAGAGAGCCGCGCATACACGCCTCGAATTTGCCAGGGAACAACACGGACGCCAAACGAAAAGATCGGCTCTGGGGAATGACCATTCAGCCATGGGCATCGGGACGAGAATTTCAGCTTTTCCGTTTTGTCCGGAATGATAACATTGTGCATTACGTATGTGTATATGTGTGCGTGTGTGCGTGTAGCGTACAAAACCCACCGGTAGAAGAGTCGCCCGAACTTTACGCATTTGTGGCTGGAGAAGCACTTACGATTATGGAATGAATATACGAAAAAAGTCTCAGCTGTCATCCCACACCACCGCCTGAAATAAATAAGTAAAAAGGGCAACAACAACAAAAACATGCTAAAGTATCACGTTATTCTAAAGATGGCGATGCTCCTGATATTTTTGCTCTTTGTTCTCACTCTCTACACGTAAACTACCCAGCTGAGGACAGCCAGCCGACAAGCTGTCCATCCTTGAGTGTTTGCATATGGCAATGCGGTTGATATACTTTTAATATTTTATAAACCGAAAGCAGAACCTAGCAGAGCGTTTGCGAGAATGAGCGACGATACTATCTGTATTTAATATTTGGTAAATTCCTTTCATATTCCTCTCATACTTTTAGCAATTAAGGAAATATTATTAATTATAGTTTTCGATAGAAAAAATGTGGTACACTTATTATTTGGCGTTATGTATAAGTAATCAACACGTAACAGTTGGTTTTAGTCCAGTTTTTGGCAGACTGGTGTTTTGGCGAATGTTGGCAATATTAGCAGAATATTATTAGAAACATATTTCTGTCCTTATTTGGCATCCAATATTGTTGCGAGGTGATTAATTCTTGAATTTAACGCTTACAGCGTCACTTACATGGTGGATTTGTCTGGTACTAGTTTTCGGTAGATTTAAACACTAACACTAACAAATCAGGTGTTAATTGACACTTTTGCATCTTTGAGTTTCGATAATTCGAAAGGAAACGGGAAGAGGTAGGGTCACAAACGAATGCCAACAAATGCCAAAAAATTGCCTTTTAGGTGTGAATTTCGATTTCGATTCACAGGTGTGAATCGATTTGCACGAAACGGGTATTAGATTCATTTGACCTGATCGTAAGTGTTAACATGTGTAAACAGTTATTTGAAAAGAAAATAAAAATCGAAAAAAGTTTGGATAACACAAGGTACTGAATAATTAATACATTTAATATGTTTGATTATAAACCAATGTTGTTCAGTGGGAAAATTATCGTAGTTTTTGATTCTGTGTGCTATTTTGTGTTACAAATGAGTTTTTAAATCAAAAGCCATGATGAAATATTGTTTTTGTTTTAGATTTTGGCTGTTCAATATCGATACCAATTACCAATTTTATACCATTTTTTGTTACACTAATGGGTTTTATTATTGTATTTACATGAGTTCGCAGTCGGTGCGGATTTATTAAAAAAAAAAAAAATTAATCGCGACCATCAAGTCGTTTCTGGCATTTAAATCGTAACTTGCATGTAAGATATCGGAAATCACTACCAATTTACGGCAACCTTTAAAATTGAAAACCATAAGAAACCTTTACGTAATTCGTGCGAACAATCCTTACACAATACGTTTAACATAAAATAAACAAATGCTGTATGTACAATTCGACCATACGGGAGTTGATGCATATTTACGAATATGATGTTCATGTCATTGAAAAAAGGCCACTTTTCCCAAAAATTAACAAACATGTGGGAAAGTCTAGCTCGGTTCAAAATGATTTCTACCCAAGTATTTGTATTTTTCTCATTCTTCATTCTATTGTAAATCCAGACATTTAGATACTCAGTTTATTCTGGATACATTTACTTGAAAATTGTTTAATTGAACTGGTTTAAATAGTAAAAATTAAAATGGATTGAAAATTGTTTTTTAGTAAACTTTTCCACGTTTTCGTTTGTAGTATGAAGAACTCTTTCGGTCTATTGTTATAGCTTGTTTCATTTATGTAAACGTTTATTCGTCCTTGATATTCACACACCCATTCACATATATACTACGGAAACTAGCATGCGATACTGTTCGGATATTGATGATAAGGGTGTAACGTTCACTATTTTGGCAGGTAGAACAAAAGTTCGGTTCTCCCGAACGCAAGGCAATAGCCCCACTTCACATAGAGCGTTGTTGCTTGCCAAGATATCAAGACTCAAACTCTCTGCTTGCTGCTGCTGCCTGCCATTCTTTCCGTTGTAAATGGTTGGTTAGATGTGATGGTTGCGCGTTGGCTTTCGGGGGGTGTCCGTGCCGAGGAGATGCGAGAGAGCAGTATGCCCAAAGGGAGCCCCTAAGATCGAGCGAACGGGAACGGTAAGGTAGGGTTTGTGGGCAAGAAATCGCAAGGTACTCATAAAATGCTCAATTTTATTGGCAATAGCGGTTCGATGTCATAAAGTAGCATATTTTATATGTTTATGTTATTCCGTCGGACGACGAGCGCCTCGGCCGTGTAGCGGTGTGTTTCCAGCAGAGCAGGGCAGGGTAGGACGGAGTTTATCGTGAAATTAGGGAAATACTAACTAAAGCGAACCCGTGTGGTGGAAAGGAGAGACAGCTCCAAGCTTTGAAGGAAGAATCTCTTTGCTTCCAATGAGGAGCGCAGCAGGAGCTGGTCTTGTATTTTAACTCCATTTTTCGTTTACTGCGCTGGATCTCTAGTACTAGTAAAGTGGATCTCTAGAGTAGTAAAGACAAATGAAACTAAGCATCTAAGCGGTAACATCGGTATACCGTGAGCAATAGCCACATGAGCGGAACACTTATTTAGGCATGAAACTGGTACGTGGAGAAGTTTCTGCTGCTAGTAGACGATCAATGATACTACATGCACTGGCTTATTCAAATTCGAACATTACCTTCCCTCGAGAGAGGATAGTGAATCATGGGCTGGAATGATGCATTCTAATTATCATTTTTCCGAAAAATAAGTAAACATTTCACTTCGTATTCTACGTTACATGCCACAAATGAAAGGGTACAGCACGAGCAGAAGAACAATGTATGGAACAGAACCGAAGTGAAAGGTGGGTGGGACAAGTTAATAGAAAGTTATTTTGCACAGGGAATTACACTGATCGACAGACCAACCCAACCAAAGTCACATCCTGTGCTCTTCGCCGATACTCGAATACCGATGGTGTAGGAAATATAGGGAAGCGCTCCAGGCATGAGAGAGGGCGGAGATTCTATTCAATGTGCTAGGTACCTTCCGAGCACAGGGATAGGGAAAAGGTGAACATTGCTCTCTAACATCACCATCACCACCCTAAGCAGAACCATCGGGTACAATCTTCCCCTGACCGGTTTTCACTATCGCGGCAGGGTAATCCAATTTGTTCTGCAAACAACCACCCTTAAACCTATGCCCCATGCTAAGAGGCCTTCGGACGATCGGTCGGTCCAACCGTGTACCTGTCGTCCTTACCGTATCTCGCTCTTGTTGTGTGTGTTTGTATATATCTGCTCGGTTGTGCTTATTTCGATAACAGTGCACTCTAGTAGGAATTTGTTGTACGAGGATAATATTTACTGCAATAAAATACGTTACGGCTTAGAGCGAAATGGCGGAAATACTTCGTCATATAACACGCAGGAGGGGCGGACGATCGCAACAGTCAAATAACGCCGAAGGTCACCATCGGCATCAGTTTTCTTCACCCTCCGTGTTACATATGTCCGTTGGGAATCGCCTCTCTGCCGTTTTGTTGATTCGGATGACACGGACGCTTTCGACGGGCTTGACGAGGGAAGCAGGTCAGAAATTGTGATACAAGAAACCGCGTCTCAGTGTGGCAATAATAAAAAGGTATGATTAACTAAGTCAACTTCTTTGGAGGTGTTCTGTAGGGAAAAATACCCTTCGGGTCGGAAGATAGGGCCCGTATAAGAAAGACGGAAGATGAGCGCTTTATGCGTGCACCATCCAAAAAGGATGTTAATCCTCTTCCTGCGAAAGCATGATGGAGTGTCATGATCTTTTGTTTTGAGCGTGCAAAGCCAAGGAAACAGGATTAACCATACGTAAATGTGTGTGGTCAGCAATATATTGGATTAACATGAATTTTAAAGCTGCTTGCGTTTTGTTTAACAAAACAAATTTTATTTTTTTTGTTTTGTTCTTTTCAACACTTCAAATGTCTGTCTCTTTCAAAGGGTAGGCTTGATCCACTTGTTATGTTAATTAAAAAAAGCAGTATTTACATTTAACAGACATACATTTTGATATTTCACTTCCCTTCATCTACGAATCATAGATTTGCCATAAGAAGTTTACCGGGAATGCTTTGGAATTAGTTGATCTTTCGACAAGATTAAAACCATGAATCTGTCGACTGAATTCTGCTTTTAATTCTGAATGAAATTTTAATTCTGGGTTCGTTCAGATTCATTCTTGAACCTTGTGGTAATGATAAATCTTGAAGAATTTACTAGTCTCGAAAAAATATGATTCTCGAGCGGTTCATGGGCTTCTAAAACTTAAAAATGCTTAAGGATCAAGAATCTTCTCCGGTATTTATCCGAGCACAAGGAAGTAGTGAAATTTTGGATAGGTGTTTTTGTAACGGTTGGGGTGAAAGATATTTTAAATTACTAAATTGTATACGGACAGTAACGCCAGTAACCTTTTAATGCTATATGTATTGTTTTGTCCAGTCTCATCATCTGAGCACACATGAAATTAACTATTGATATGGTTCAAATACTTATCTATTCTCTAATTTATTATGAACTACATATGTTATGTTAAGCTACATACATTGATCGATATATACGAATCTTTGGAGATCCATAACTCTCCGAAGATTAATTAACATTTATTTGAGATATTTACTTTCATTTATCAATTTAAAAAAGATCAGAGTCTGAATCACGAATCACTTTCATCAGATTCTGAATCACGACACCACTCAGAATGGATTGTTTTGAAGCCTTAAATATTATAATACACTGACAAGAAGGCGTCTCCTGAACAAATTGATGGCAATTGTCGTTTTTCGCGGATACGCTGCATACAACAACTGCCTCGTATTAGGGCCTGTTCAGTAAATTATTCTTACAGACTGACTAGTGATGCTGACTTTTCGTTAAGAATTGCTAGTGAGTCATGTATCCTTGTCATAAAATTGATTTAATAGTTCAACTCTTACAGCGCCTATAGACAGCCTTGTTGAAAAATACAGAACCCATTTACTGTTTTGAAATCGATTACCCGCAAACATTCACTGGTTCACATTTCAACCTGCCCCCGATATGGCGTACGTCACATACGTCTCATATCGGGAACAACATTCGTTGCATTTGTTTTAATTTGAATTCATTCGTTATTAGCTGTGTTGTTATACATCCTGTGTGTTACATTGGATCTGATGCTGATATTTTCTTAATTTTATGCACTTTTATGCAATTTTATGCACTGTATCTTTTCACCTCAATTGATCGAAGTAAACCAAACATTGCACTGGAACAAATTTGGCAGATACATTTGAAAACCGCAAAGTAGCGAACAGCAAACTAGAAAACGGCAAACTAAAAAACCGCAAACGAGTGAATGTGCACTGTAATTGTTATACTGTCATGATTTTAGAACTTTTTGTCGCTAAACATGAAGCTCGCGGTGTGATTTTACACAACGCAACGACAATTTTGAAATGTCATCGTAGTTGTCGAATTAGATTTGTTTACAATTTGTGCTGAGGAATTGAAACTGGAAAATTCAGTTTCATGCATGAAAGTGGAAAAAACCCTTAGTGAAGTGTATTCAGAATATAAAAATCATGGATATTTAGTTTCAACGTCAATATCAAATTCTATCTAACGGTATAGATAATCCTGAGTTATATGAACAGTGAATCCAGGATTTCTAAACATGACAAAAATACTTACTAGTAAAGAATATACTTGACAATTTGAAAACTCCCGGTAGAAATTTACTACATTCGGATTTTTTTTTCTTCTAAACAATACTGCTTTCAACTGTTAATATGTCATTTGCGAAAGCTAATTATGCTATTTATGATGTATATTTTTATTTCATATTTAATTTACTATCTTGTTAATATTGTATTTATTTATTTATTTATTTTATTTTATTTCAATATTTTTGAACATTTGAAGAAGCAGAATCACGTACGTAGAATCAAGTATATGATACATAATTGTTGGGTTGATGTTGACTTTTAGATGACCTAAAGTGATCGGAAGTGGTTAGTGGGCGGCCGTGTCAGCAGCAGCAGCAGCAGTAACCGGAACAATAAACCCCATAATCTATGCTTTGGAGATAAACGGTTCGATATCAAAAGTGAAAACAATGTTTTTCTCGTGCTCCTTCGGTTGCGTTGGCACGCCGTCGCGCTCTTTGTTAGTTGGTTAACATTTCCACTTCGAATTCATTCGGGTCTCAAGTTACTTTCGATACGGATTTTCCTAGTAGCCGCAGGGCGATAGAGAGAGTAAGAGAGAGAGAGAGTGAGAGAGAGAAAGAGAGAGAGAGAGAGAG
>KB673246.1:152772-179534 GCA_000349145.1 Anopheles dirus | reverse complement strand
AGAGAGAGAGAGAGAGAGAGAGAGAGAGAGAGAGAGAGAGAGAGAGAGAAAGAGTGAGAGAGGGAGAGAGAGAGTGATAAAGAGTGAGAGAGGGAGAGAGAGAGAGAGAGAATATGATGCGGGCGTACGATCGCGCCTTCGTTTGATAAATGGTTTTGGCCGTCAATTACGCGCGGGCAAGAGCCGCTACCAAAAACGAGCAAAAAAGCGTAAAACGTGGGGGAGGGTGAGGTTCCTTCCGAAAGGGTAGTTGTTGGTCCGTTATTATCCCTTGCAAATGAATCGGAAATTGGTCCGAAAAAGTCGTTCTAATTGTTGGGGTTTTTGTTAGTACCTGAACCGACCGATTCGATCATTTGATCGCCATAAGAGGAAGAATAATTCCAATGAGCAATTGTTACAATTTTTGTAATGCAATTGTTTACACGCTATAATGTTTCAAAACATCTGGTCACTTTGATGTTATGTGTTGCTAAAAAGCTTGCACGATGATTCTTCCCTCTATTCAATACTGCGGCTCGTAAGCAGCATTTTCACATTGATTGTGTTTGTGTTTGAGCTAATGGTAGTGCTTATTTGCTTATATGTATTTGCGATGTTACTTGGTGACAGCTTCGAGTGATAATACCAAACGGTGGATTTCTGCAGCATGACATTTTTCATGCGTTGTAAATTTTGATAATTTCAGGAATTCCAAGCCTATACAACATACCTTCGTGTACATTCTGACGCTTGCTTCACACACTTAGCACTATGTATGTCATTGTAATAACATTGTATGTAATACAAACATATGTGGTAAAAAAATATAAACGCTTACTGTGATCCGTAAAAAGTGTATCGCGAGTGCAGTGGCTGTAATTTGTGATTGTAACGTTTTAAGTGATTTAATTATAAAAGGTGTTCATAACAACATGAAATATTTAACGAAACAACTTGTATGTGCTTCATCACATAGTGTTCACAACTAACCCAACGTCGAGTAATGAAATTATTCCGTATAGATTCAGTGATTCCTTTGTTTTCTTCAAAATCATTCAATAGTAGGCATTGAAGTAAAGTGCGCCGAGTTAAGAGTACAGTGTTTCTGAGCTGCCTGCCGCATTTGTGAATTTGTGGTTTGTTTTCAATTTAAGAAAAATAATAAGAATTGTGATATTGTTTTAATTCCCCATGACTTGAACGCCGCACTAAAAATAATAGAAAAGTGTTGTGAATAGCCTAACGTGGTTGTTTTACACCGATAATGAAACAACATCACCGTTCATTTCGTTTCATGGAAATCATTTTTGCCGACGGAATTTCAGGCCATTGGAAATCACAGTACATCAGTGTGGGGTAGTTACTTTCGTTTGAGCCGAAGGAATTTTGTGGTTCAATTGTAGCTACTTAAAATCATATCATTGAACCTTAAAGCTTGTGAACGATATCGTAGGTATGTGTGTGGATGTGTGTTGTCTGCGTGCAACGAGCGAAGAAGGGGATGTGGTGTGATTTGTAAAAAAAAGTGGTTTACATATCTTTTCGTAGCAACAAATGCCAGTTGCCTTGCCGGTTTGTTTTAGCCGTCGGCATTTTGTGACTTCCTCGTTTAAATTTAATATTATTATCATCCTTTATAAGGCTACCAAATATTAGAGTGATTTTATTATTTGTTATATTTTTTACCTATTATTAACTGTTTTTGATATCGCGGCTAGTTTTTTTAGTTTAATATATTCTCAACATTATGGCACTTAGCATCAACGCACCCCGCGTTTACGGAACAAATTTAGGTAAATTTTAGAAACAGAGTAGAATATGCTTGAAACGAACTCTCAATCGTTTGTAGATAGCATTGGTTTATGAGCGTATAATTGTTGCCTAGAGATGAATTTATAGGAGGCCTCGTGATTAATTTATAGAGCTTTGGTTTTTGAACACACAATGACTGAAAAAATATGGCACCCCAACCTGATTTGATGTGTTCTATCTTTATGTCTTTACAGCGGCTATGTTTTATCACAATTTTTTTACCCATCATTCCGCATCACGCGAGATAGCTATCATTAACGGGTGGTGGTCCCATTGCAGCGGGCGGGAATTTAGCTTTAAAGATGTGTAGCGGCGGACTTCCGGAATACTTCTTCAGCTGTAATTTTCTGCTTGTTGTTGTGGTGGTGTCGATAAATCATTTTGTTTATGTGTGGGATACAGACAAAACAAAAATGGCATGTTGCACATGCATGGTCGGTAGATGTTCGGTTCGCGCGAGCTTTAATTGTGCTCGATGGGGAAATCGAAAACCAAATTAAAATTTCGCAGGTGATGTTAGCATGTTTGAATGTTGCAGGTGATGTTAGCATGTTTGAATGTTGTTGTTGGCAATGTTCTTTCAAATATGGATGAATGAACTATGAATCGATAGTTTATAAAGTTAATATGAATATATACCTATTTCGTCTATTTTGCCATTTCATAGTTCTCTCTTATTTTCCAGGATTTATGTGAAATTTGTTAAATTTTTTAAATGAAGCAATTTTAACTTTAACAATTTAATTTTAACAATTTTTTAAATGAAGCAACACTTTTAAGATGTGTTGATAAGATTGTGACTAAGATTGATGTGTTTTTTTATTATCAGTTATTGTTATTTAGAAACCTATACACCTGCCTCATCCCTGCAGCTCCACCCATTTTGGCAGGACGTGAGACAAGTTAGCTTAAGAAAATTCCGGCTTCCGACTGATAAGATAATTGAAATACATAGATAGCCTATAACAGCACTTGGTGCCAAAACTTGTAATTGCATTATTTCGTATGCTAAATACATTTATTGAAAATATAAAATATTAAAATATTATCCTTCTTTAAACGGTTGGTTTGTGGTATCACGCACTGAATCAGAAGCTGACGAAATCTGTGAGACAATATAAATTTTGAGAAGAGTTGTTCGGAACAACCACAAAAATCACGGTTCCGATCAACTCAAAATCAGCTCACACTGCACCTCCTCCTTCCAGCTCGATAATGCTCCTGTTTAACGTGTCAGAAAAAGTTATGAGCTTCGTTACTGTGGCATACGCACCCACATTAAAGCCCCCGGGGGCTGACTGATAGTGAGAACCGAACTGTCAATGTAAATACGTCCGCCATGGTGTCAGTTTGATTTCGATTCAATCATCCAATCATTCCGCAGCATTATTGACTAATCATCACAAGTGATTCCGAAGTACACGGACCAGCGTTGCTCTTTTTTCTTCTTCAATAGTACGTAAATCGACCTATTGAGGGCAGGAATGATTCTTTAACTATTTTTAATGGACGAATTGTGTTTATAGTTTTTCGGTGATTGATTAAACGCAACGTTCTTATGATTTGTTTAACATTATTTTTGATTGGTTTTATTGACGCTTGAATCAGGAAGTGAAAACGGTCTTTTAAGAGTAAGGACAGGCATAACATTGAGTGTTCAGTAAGTTTTTGTACATTTGTTATTATCTGCCGATTACAATCAATTGCAAACGCCACGGACGAAACTAGTTGAACGGCTTCTGTATGCGTGCAGCTTACTGAGATGCTTCCCATAGGTTTGGCCTTTGGAAACGAAATCATTTCGATCATGAATCTGCGCGAAATGGATGGAAGGTGCTGGCCGGTAGTAAAACCTTTCGCGTCTTCCGATAAGCTTACTATAGAAAGAAAACTCGCCAGCGTGTGTTCGGAAGATTGTAAACGATCGGATAAAGAAGTATGTAAATGATGATGATGATGACATACTGCAGCGAGAGCAACGTTCAGCATCCTCGTCGTGTGGAAGATCGCGAAAAACGAGAGAATTAAATAAATACACGGATAGAGGATACGAACAGTAACCAAAGTCAGGCCCTCTAGCAATGCGTTTTTTTTATATTGCATTTTTCTCGTTCCTGTTCCTTGTTGTGTTCCTTGCTTTTCGTCGATGCTCTCCGTTCGTTATGATTTACCTCATCTGGTTTCTTTAATTCGATTTCATGTGTTGGTTTCCATGGCTTAAAGCTGTTTATTCCTCACTTTTTGCTGGGGTATACAGAAAAATTCGAATCGATTGGCAACTTGTTTTTATTTCGTGAACTTTGAAAGATTGTACACCTTCAACACTGATAGTTGCTGATGTAAGCGCTACAGATTTACTTAGATTAGACTAATCAATCGATTACATTGACGTCGCCCCAAAAAACGCTAAAATTTATATGTAATGTATTTTTTTGCATGAGAAAGTAACTCTTTTCCAAGGGCAACTTTGATATTGAATAACTCCATATCCCACATCACAACTATCACACTCCAAACGCGATGCTTCAATCATGCTTAGTAAGCGTTTTGTGGTTTTCTGTATAATAGAAAACTAACCTTTGGGAGTGGTATGTGAACAATCACAGGCTGGAATATTTCAGTTTTACAAACACAACAATGTGTTGAGTCATCGTATAAAATGTGTCATAATTGCTGAGTATTCAAAATTTTATCGGCTATTAAAAAATATATGCCTTTTAGCCCATATGCAGTGTAATGTTCTAGTCCAATCGCAGAAATATAAATAGACAAAAATAGTTTTCTGGGTGTCAATTGACTGCAGATGTGACATTTTGCAGTAATTTATCGTAAGTGTTCAAAAAAGCTCAAAGTATATTATTTATGTCATTATATTTGTGTCATTGAAGTTAAAAATCGAGTAAGTCGGTTTGAAGTTATAGAGCTAAATTGAGTTCTTCTCCTGCCATCTATGCTATGTGTTAGAAGAAACGATGTGTCCTCGCAGGAGTATTGATGTTAAATGGAGCTAACAAGTATTTTTATTCATCCAAGCGTACAATTGCACCGATACACTCATGCATTGATAAACATAACAGAACAATGATTATTTCCCTATGGATTCCGCTTTCATTTTACAGCTAATCATTCACGTTGGAACCATTTATTAATGACATTTTTTGTTACGTTCTCCTTTCTTCTCTCGCAACAGAAAAACAGTGAAACCCTTAGACTATCACGATTATCATCCCAATGGAAGATCCCAACCGTATGATGGGGGGCCACGGGGGCTTAATGCCACCGAACTATGGCATGCCAACGAACGATGGCCAGGCCGGCGTGGACAATGATCCTCGCAAACAGGATATTGGCGAAATTTTACAGCAAATCATGAACATCACCGACCAATCGCTGGACGAAGCGCAGGCCCGCAAACACACGCTCAATTGCCACAGGATGAAACCGGTTCTGTTCGCGGTGCTGTGCGAAATCAAAGAAAAAACAGGTTAGTAACTGAAACTAGCACACACTACTGTGGCTGTGCTGTGCGAAATATGCAACGACGATTGCGGATTGTTCTGAAGTCGTAGTCAAGTCACCAATAATGAGATACAATTGGTTTTTTTCTCTCCAAGCATTTCAAACAGACACTTCAAACAATAAAAAAAGTGTTTGTATTGGTGTTTTATTTTTGGTTTTCTCAAACTTTACTACCTCTCTACTATATCGTTTTACGTTTGAATCGTTCAACATTGATCGATTGATACGTATTACAATGAAGTACGAGTCACAAATGGTTAAAATATCGTCAAAGAGTTTCCCAAAATGTTTACTTTATTTAGCGTGGGTGTGTTGTGTAGTGTTGTTCCTATTTTTCACATATTTATTCATACCACCAACTGCTTCTGGTCCATGTCCATGTATCAAACGCGAAGAGTACGGTTGCGCGCAGGTTTATGTTAATCTACGTACCCCTTGGAATGCATCTCAGACCGATGGCTGCAACTGTATCCGCTTCCCTCTCTTTCGCTCGTTCTATTTACGGATGCAATTTGTTGATTAAACGGATGGTTGTGAAACAGGGAGTGAAATGGTGTGGTGGTATCATATTTGTTTTATTTATACTAGCGCCTCTTTTGGACGCATATGAGGTGTTGGCAGATGGCAGTTGCATGCCTCTCGGTTTCTTTACTTTACATTAATGCTGAGAGAATGTAGCGTGTCCTCTCTTCGGCCCTTTGTGTGTTGGCTGAAACTTCCATAGCAAAACCTAGAAATTGGTGGTGGTGGTAGCATCAGTGTCGAGCGAACGTAGGTTGAATGATGCTCTATTCCTTGAGCTTTTGGTACGCTTAATAAACGAATCAAATTGAGGGCTAAGAAAACGATGAATCGCTGTTATCTTTATTTGCACCTGGTGAGAACGAAATTAGGCAGAGTGTTTGATAATCTCCTGGGCACTACTACTTTGTGTGTTGCTTAGTTTACTTAACATTTTAGAATAACATTTAGTAATGCTGGTGACGAATCGTCTTGATATGATTGGTGGATGGGTTTATTACGTGTTTGGTGTGAATTCAGCAACAGCAACTAGTGCCTCGCCATTGCTCGAATACACAACCAAAAACACAATCCACAATAGAGTATGTAGAGAGATCCACAATAGGGGGATACGTGGGATAGGGTATTCACGTAGTTTGAATATCGAATGTCACAAATTACAAGCAAAAACATATTTTTTCATTTTTTTTTCTTTTTCTTTTTTTTGAGGTTTAAAGTGATCACAATTGTACAATTTTGATCGGAACATTCAGATATTTTTGTGAGTTCTGGAACACTGCCATTACATAAAATTTGGGATCCGAAAAATTTAAAGTATAGTTTTTTAAGATTTTTAAAAATTTAATATCGGTGGACTTTTACTTGAAAAACAAGTAAAGGAAAAGGAAAAGAAAACAAGTCGAGGTTGGATCACAAGCTCAACGGATTATAAAACTAGAATAGTTAGCGCACAACTGGAAATAAATTTCAACCCAATCGGTCGACAAATGCCAAAAATAGTCTTCTAGGTGTCAATTGACATCTTGATTTCTAGGAAAGGTTTCTAGGAAAGTCTTGTTTCAGAAATTTGAAGATTTTAAAATTTTTGAAACCCCTTTGAAATAACTTTTCGATATCGATATTGCAAAAGCTTTGAGCAAAGCAAAGTTGTAAAAAGACACCTGATTTGTCCGTTAGTGTTAATGCAAAGTTCAGTCTTTGAAAGAGTATAAGCTAATCGTTCCATTCATTCTTTAAATGCCAGTTTTTCTGCATGGCTTTTCTGCATTGCTGGTTACAGCAATTCGTTGCGCACATACTGAACGCTGTCATTTTTACCAAATTACCTGTCCGTCTGTGTACGCAAAATTTTCAGTCCAGCTCTAGGGGTAGTATAGTAAAGTAGACCTTAGTAAGTGGAAGTTCAGCGTTCAATAAAAGTTGAGGCATCTCATCATTACATGTTTTGAATAGGACAATATTCCACATTCTGCGATAGTACCGTCCAATTGTACAACGAATACTATTTAGGCTGCGCTGTATAATTATATAAACAAGACGCGTCATACTGCATAGTTTGCACGGGGAAGCACACCATCGTTCGACATCAGTTCGAGAAACGAATGCGCACTGCATCATGTGTTTGGATTTCAAACGGAAAATGCCAAACCACATAAGTATGGAGTGTGTGTTGTGTTCGAGCAAAATTTCGATCACAACAGCGGGTAGCAGCAGCGCATTGTAGACTGACACAGAACCAAGTCCTTCCCCGCCGCCTCCTCCCCTTCGGACGTTGAAGAAATCTGTCGGATTTTCAGTGCTTTTTCTTCCGCGCGCGCTATGACGGGAAAATAAAAGTAAGCTTGCTGAGTTCGGAAATAGAGCAAACGCATGAAGGAGAGTGTACGCGAGCACGAGTGAGAAAAGCGCAGAACCGACATCCCAACGTTGTGTTTGGTGGCTTGGGGTGTGGGAAAGGGCGAAAGCAGCAAAAACTGTCATTCCGTTCGTTTTCCCCCGTGTTTGTTTCGTCGTTTTTCGCCGTTTCCGCTGACAAGGGCGCACTGAATAAAGGGCTTAATTTTCTTTCTGTCTGACCATTTTCCGTTCATCACACAGGCGCTAGCCGTAGTAGACCGTGGCGTTTCTAGCGTCACCACGGGACGATATCTGGAGTTGTTGTTGTTGTTGAACTAAAATGTTGCTGGGATATTGGAACGAAACGTCAAGGATTGCTGGGGTGCGGATGGGCAGAGATGGCAAAAGGAGTCAAGGAGGAGAATGAAAAGCGAGGGTGGTGGTGGTGGTTGGCATAAAAGTTTTCTCATGTAGTATGCCGTGGAATTATTCTCAACACACACAGTCTGTGTGCAGGTTCCCGCGCAAAGTGGTGTGCTGTCCTCCAAAAGACTCCTCCGTCTCATCCTGTCTTTTCCTGCTCTCGCTCGCTGTTGTGCCAGTGTCAATGTGCCCGTTGATTTTATATGCGGCATGAACGTCATCCGTTAGAGAAAGCTAGAACAATATGAAAAAAATGAGATAAAGAGAAAGCGAAAACAGCGAGAAGGAATAAATACCACTAGGCAAACAGCAGCAGGATCAATGGTGTGGGAAAGAAAACCGTCCCGTAAAGGGGAATGTGCAGATGGTAAAGAACGCTTTTCTTAAGCTGTGGAGGATGTACTCTTATTGCCGTATATCCATAGGGACTTTCGTTATCGATTTTCTTTCTACTACGACGACATGCACGATTTAAATGTGTGTGCTTTTTATACCTTTTTGAAAATGTTATGTGCACATGGTTTTTGAGTAAAATATCTCAACTTATAAATATCTCGTCCGTATGTATTATCAATTGTGGATTTAAAACATAGTGCTAGTTCACAAAGTTTTTTTTAAATAAACATTACACTACTCATTGCCTGAGATAACTCACCGCGTGGAAACTCATCACCTGCTGATGTGCGTGTAAAGTTGCTACTTGCTGTATTAACATGCAAAGTTTCACCCGTTCCTCGTTTTACCGATGTTTTAAAACTAAAAAA
Organism: Anopheles dirus; assembly: GCA_000349145.1. Lineage (NCBI taxonomy): Eukaryota > Metazoa > Arthropoda > Insecta > Diptera > Culicidae > Anopheles > Anopheles dirus. The sequence continues at coordinate 170,676 of KB673246.1, read as the reverse complement.
AGGAAATGAGGATGAAAGCTAACTGGTTACTACCACACAGTATTTTGAATCATTCCATACATAACCCATACAAATTTTATACCGTGAACCAAAACACATGCGCGGTGACGTAAAGGAATGGAATACGAAAATCATTACCCGTGCGCACGGCGATATAATCGGTGATGGCTGTTGCTCGTTTGCCGACTGGGTCTATGACTACTTCATACTTTGGAAATTCTCTTTTCTTTTAGAGAAAATGACATTGATTGTAATGACGGGTTTGGTGAAATTCCTGTGATTTAATGTCACAAAAATGTGAAATTTGTGGGTTACACATTTTATAACAGTGGCTAGTCATTTTGAAACAATTAGACGATTGGTATTACTTCTTCATGCAAGGATCTGGATTTAGTTCGACGCTCTGCGATACGCCAAACTTATTATGCAATAGGTGGGTTCACACGAGTCGAACTTTTGATGACGAACTTCACGCACACTATTACTGGATAACCTTTTCTATTTGAAACAGATTCGGCGAGCATAGCTCGACTCACTAATACATTGACAAAAAAGTTCGCAGATCGTACAAATTCGAGCAGAGTTCGACTCGTGTGAACCCACCTAATGAGTGTTTCATAAACGTTGCAATATCATTACCTAACAGAATAGCAAGTATAATAAAGTGTTCACTGTAATAACAAATATTTTTTTTCTATCTTGTTATGTTATCATGCTATCTTGTTAAACATGTTACTGATTGCATTTGACATGTATTTTGTGTTCCTCAAGTTTCATGCTATTCGGAATTGCTTGAATCAAATTATTAATGTGTCATTTTGAACGTTTATGAAAGTTTATCTAACTTTCAATTCAATGCACTCATCATGTAGTTGGTCATTAATTGCTGATAATAATTTGTCACAATGTAAACATAAACACTCATCTTTTCAACAAATAAAATGAAGGTGTGTATCATCACACAGATTTGCATAACAAACAATTAAATGACAGTGTTTTCATAAAAATGTCAAATTTTGTTATGATCCGCAGGATCCGCTCACGTTTCTTGTCACAGAAGGGTGTTACAAGAGAAGCAATCCTCAATAAAATTTTCACTTTAGAATTAAACACTTCTCTTAAAATATTTAAATAAACTATACGTAAATAAGGCAATTATTTGTAAACCATTTTGAAAACACGTATTAGAATTGTTTCCCATTTTGTTGTTTCATAATTTGAGTTAAAACAACCTCTCTTGTGTCAATATAACCCATTCCGGTTCTTTTAGTGTTAATCAATTGATGATTTAGAGGAAATGTGTCCGTATTGATGTTCACAAACTGCTAAACTAGGTGTAGATTTTGTGATAAAATTGAGTTTTCATAACGATGCGGTTTTATTATTCAAATCGTACTTAAAAGTGTAGCTGGAAGCGCTGGATAATTTATTAAAATGTTGTTGTTCACCAATACAATTAAAATTCCTCGATTTTTCCCGATGTGGAAGTAAAGAACTCCAGAACGTTTGTAGTATTAAAACATTCAGAGATGGCTTGGTGGAAGAGGTGTCATTTGACCCCGTCACTGTACCGAATGCATTTTACCGTTGTTTATACCCGAGAGTGTTGAATTTAAATATAGTGGTGTGTCGGTCGAATGGTCAGCCGGATACTTTGGTGTGGATCAGGTCAGTCATAGTGAGCGCTGTATTCCCAAGGCAATGCATAATTAAGTATGCTAATGAAGTCTACAACAGGCAAGATTCCACGAGGCGTGGGAGAAGAGGGGAGATGGGGTATATGAGAGGCGCAGGTTTTATTTTAACATTGTTAATCCATGGGACTATGAAATGTATGGAAATAAATAAAACCGAGTACACCAAAGTAAGCGAGGAAATTTTGGGAAAAAGTGAAAAAATTAGGAGCTATCCTTTTTTTTCTTTAATTTTGTTTTGTTTTTGTGCTGGTTCGTTTTTCTTCATCCTTCTTTGCGTTTTGTATGTTGTAGTTATGTATTTTTGTTTATTATGATTTTATAATTATTATAAAATTCATTTATTTAGTTTTCCTTTATAAAAGAGCGATATTGTGGCAAAATAACGCTTTTTTACTATTAACCACATATGTTTTGTTATTTTCATGTCTGTTTTTGAAAACTTTTGTAGAATGTTTTGTTATAACATAACCAATCAAAGCATTATCAAATCATTTAAACGAAAATACGGAGCTTGCTGCAAATGTGTACATAAACCTACGACTCAAGAAGTTATTTTCTTGTGTGAAAATTATTTGCAAAATTTGCTCAAAATTTTAATTGGATTTTATGCGCACCCCACAGAGTAGTAGGGTATAGCAATGCCTTTGCTTGGAAGAAGCATGAAGCGAAGGAAAATGAAGACGATAACGAATGGGAAGCACGTTGGAATGGGAAACATTTATTTAGCAGTGGAAAAATGCTTACAAAGCGGAACAAACTTCGTTCGGTGATCGTTTCTCTCTTTATTGTCGTGGTAGTTGAAATATTTTGGAAAGACATCTAAATTCCAGATGCAATGGAAAAATTTAATTCACAATTTGAAGAGCAGAGTAGCGTTTATAATTAGCACCCATTTTTATGTATGTAATTTCTTCTTATTTTAAAGAATTAAATGCTGTAGAGAAGTTAATCTCTTTAAGGCTCGGAGTGAACAAACTCTGCAAGTTAATGCCATAAAACGCGACATAACAGAAAAACAGGGCAACAGAGAATAGGATAAAATCCCTTCATTCTAACATTTTATGGTTCATTTACGTAGTCGTTTATTCATTAGCATTAATTTGAATACTTTTCGTCTGACAACGAACAGATATGAACGCCACACCCCCCCTCCCCCTCCTCTCCTTCATTTTTGTACGCAATCCAGCTTATCTTGTTCTCTTTGTCGCCCCCTCGTAGTTTCTTTATTCTGCTGCTGTATTTCTTTTCATCTGTGTGTATCCGCAGGTCTTAAGGCAGTGCCGTAATTCTCGGCCTGGATGCTTTTTTTTTGTTGTTACTGATTTGAATAGATTATGCTTCTCTCCTCTCTCCAATTCGTAGGACAGAGCAATCGATTCTCTCACTTATTATTCTCGGTAGCATGCATGGTATACGTATCTGCAAAATTATTTTGAGCTGTACGGTACTTTCTCACATTTTTTGTAACATACCTTAATATATAGCCACAAACGGGTTTTAAACCCATTTTAGAAACGAAGACGCTTATCTGAATTAGTAATTTACAGAGTGCATGCGAAAAAACTGGAAATCCTTAAATACTATTAAATGAGCTGGTTTTCTGCAAACAGCAATGGTCGTTATGGTGGTTAAAACTCAAACACAGCAAAATACGACTTTCTGGACGGTAGGTCTGGTCGTTTATTATTCTCTAATGAAACACTTTTCGATATGGGCATTCTACTTATACAAAACCTGTTTAATGTTTAAATGTTATCAAATTGACAAAATCTTTATACATACACATCTTACTATCCTTCTTTGCTTACTGGCATTATCAGAAGACAGATTTAATGGAAATCAAAACAAATGTTACATGCTATTCGGAAATGAATATGACTGGAAAAGGAGGACGAACGATTACAAACAGCGCGTATCTTTTTCTAAGATTCACGATGCTAAAAGTAAACATACGCTGAGAAACCCTGTTCTTGGTGATCTTCATTCTTTAGAACGATCATCTTCTCTGGGTTGAAGCAGCTTAAAAGCGCGTAAGATCTAGAATTTAAAAAGTCACCGCCTCCTCCTCGCTTTATCATGCAACGCAACTGTGCGGTGGGCGTGGTTAAAGTAGGCTAAAGAGAGAAATGCTGCTAACTTACTTTGAAAAGAAATGAATCAAGTGAATTTGAATGATAACATTTGCTGCAACTTTTGCAAAGTTCTGGAACAATCACCGCATAATCGAGAATTTTTCCGCACATAATACTTATTAATTGCCTTAATTGCGTGAGCTATTTAATTTCTTTGGCAACATAATATTATGAGTGTTTTTCTTATTATAATCATTTTGTTCGCTCTTCAATATTTTACCATGCTTTTTGATGGGCTATTATATACTATTTTATATTATTTCGATGTATTTCCTTCGTAATTAATGCTACATCATTTTTTTTTATTTAAGTTCCGTAACATAGCGCGCACAGTAAGCGCATACCGCACACGTGTAGAAGTTCAGTCCAGTGGTCCAGTCGACAATAGATACCACGGCCTGATTTCCTGATTTGATTGTTCATTAATTGATTATGATCATCTTATCATGGATCGCTAGTTTGTCAACCTGTAGAAAGTATTGCTTAGAAGATATTTAGGAATAAATTTTTTAAGAATTTGTTTGCTCAATAAATCTGCTACAAATTGCTAATATATTCCATTCAATTCCAATTTTAAACTATTGATAGTATTGACTATAGTGATCAATTAAAATTAAAAAAAAAAGCAAAAGAGAATTAAATGCAAATAATCTGCATCAATCTCATAAAATTATGATTATGCCTTTTCCTTTCGCTCCCCTACGCGCTCTTATCAAGTATTAATTGCACTTCCATATGACTTATTACTTATGATTTTTGTTTGTTTTTTTGTTTTAGTTCTGTCGCTGCGAAACACCCAAGAAGAAGAGCCTCCAGATCCGCAGTTGATGCGCTTGGACAACATGCTGATTGCAGAAGGTGTGGCGGGCCCAGAGAAGGGTGGTGGTGCAGGTGCGGATAGTGCCGCGGCAGCAATGGCCGCTGCCAACGGTAAGCCAAACAAACGGAATAGGCGGTTGTTATTAATTGATGTTTTTTTCTTTTTCTTTTTCTGTTTCTTCTCGTTTCCGCTTCAAAATATCGCGTATACTATCACACGTTACGCAGACTTCCTGTCACAATCCGATCTCACCGGTGGGCAAGATAATGCAATCGAACATTCGGACTATCGGGCGAAGCTGGCTCAGATTCGCCAGATTTATCATCAGGAGCTCGAAAAATATGAACAAGCCTGCAGCGAATTCACCACGCACGTCATGAACCTACTTAGAGAGCAAAGTCGTACACGGTACCATTGCGAATTTCCCAATCGTTTTCATGAGCTCATTTTATAGTTTGTCAAACTATTTTGTTTATTTCAGGCCTATTACTCCGAAAGAAATTGAAAGAATGGTGCAAATCATTCATCGCAAGTTTAGCTCCATCCAGATGCAGCTCAAACAATCCACCTGCGAAGCCGTAATGATCCTGCGGTAAGATTTCTTAAATCATTTCGTAAACTAAACAATAACTAAATTCATAACACTCATCGTAAAAGCGCTTCCGTATTCTTAACCACGTCCCTATTATTGCCACTCAACAATCCAAACAACAGTGAACTGTTTTCAGCAGCTAGGCATATAATTTGAATGTTGAGCTTAACATTAGGCTGTGTGTTAGACTAATTTTTATGTTTAATGTGTAACAACATTCAATACAACATGATAACACTTGGCACTATTGTCGACAATTTTCTAGTTTGTTATTGTTTTGTTATTCAAGCCGAAGTATTGACCTCCATCTTGTTTAATAGTTGCAGCGGTGCCTTTTTTCATATCTGAACCTTCTCACCTTAGGCAGCTGACTGATTACGGTGGTAGAACTTAGTCTTGTAAGTCGTAATTCGACAGAAATACCGGCGAATGAACTGCAATAGACAGGTTATGATGAATCCTGTTTATGAACCCGTAACAGTTTGTTGTTTACAAATTCCACATAATAATGTTCAACATATACTTTTACAATACATACATTTATGTTTAATTATCTTCTTTATTACTAGCTAATAGTTCTGGTCAAATTAAGTTCTTTGCTAAAATGTCAATTTATTACAATTTACAAAAACCATTCGCAAAAACGCGTCAACCGGTTCTCAACGTGCTATATTTTTCGATCACTTCCATGTAGAATAACATTTAGAAACATAGCAACCTAGTTGTAAAACTATTGAGCTGTTTTTGAGAATACTCTGCCTAATGTTAAATTTATTGTTGGTTCGATTTTAAGGTCCCGATTCCTGGACGCTCGAAGAAAGAGACGTAATTTCAGTAAGCAGGCTTCTGAAATTCTCAACGAGTACTTTTATAGCCACCTAAGTAATCCTTACCCGTCAGAAGAAGCTAAGGAAGAGCTAGCAAGGAAGTGTGGTATTACTGTAAGTGGTAGAATTCAATTGAGTCGCCGTTCTATGCTGGAAAAATCACGAAGAACTAACTAATGAATGCCATTTTATGTTAAAGGTTTCGCAAGTATCGAACTGGTTTGGCAATAAGCGCATTCGCTACAAAAAGAACATCGGCAAGGCCCAAGAGGAGGCAAATCTATACGCCGCGAAGAAGGCCGCCGGTGCGTCTCCGTACTCAATGGGCGGTCCGCCGAGTGGAGCGGCCACGCCAATGATGTCGCCCGCACCTGCCCAGGACTCAATGGGATATTCACTCGGGTCCGGTGGTTACGATCAGCAGCAGCCGTACGATGGCAGCATGGGCTACGACCAGTTACATCAGGATCTCAGTCCTTGAGTGGATACCAGAGAGCACCAGAACGAGCGATTCTGAAATTCCGAACGCCAACGCCAAGCCCGGTAGTAATAGCAGCAATCTGTGTTTTAATTTTCATACAACGTTATTTTGTAGCATTTTTCACTATAAATACTATGCAATAATTTACACACGCATCATCACAACAGCGGCGGCGCTGCCACAGAGTCGGAAAAGCATATGGACAGGCGGGTCGAAACTTTCCCACATGCATACCCTAGACGATCTGAATGTGCAAATAGGTAAAATTGTACACACCATTTTTATTTCCGACCCTACACATACTTTCAATCTAACCCAGTACAATGAAATACCGAATAAAAAGAAGTATACGGCATGAACTGCATTTGCAACAGACTTCAATAGAAGAAGGTAAAACAGAGAGTAATGCAGAATGGTTTTTGCAAAGGGTAACAATATTTTAAAACCATGTTGTAATAGTTCTCTATCGTACGGAAAGGAGCAACACACAAACACATGCATACAGAAAAACTCCTTTCAATCGTGTTAGTTAATATGGACTAGTAAAAAAATGACAAGTGCAAAGTTCCGGTTAGCTCACAGGGGGTAATCGTTTCATAAAAGAAAGAAGCACTCATCTAATTTTGATGTACGTGGGTGTGCTAGTTTACCACACTCTATTTGTTGGCCTTTAGCCATCAGCCGACGATGGGCTAGTAACTTAATACGGCCGGCAATAATACAAGACACACCTCTGCAGGAAGAATGAAGTCTTAAAATATGGCTAAATATGTAGTCATATTTAAAGAGTATTTTGATTTTTTATTTTAAAAAATACATTCAAGTTTCTCTTCGGTCATCTATTTGCAATATTTGCATTTGCTATTTGCAATGCAATGTTCACGTTTTAAAACATATCTGAATGTTAGTTTCATATTGTCATTTTTTAATCAAATACAAAAGAGGCACACGTACCCTTTTCTAATGTAATAATATTCTTTGTTTTAGTTTGTTACCGTGGCACAAACAACTTTTTTTCGATACCACAATATTTTGTGCGACATAGATTACTTCTACTTTGTTGCTTTATCTGGTTTTGAAATACCACGTTAAATTTATCTTTTCCGACTTGTGTTCGAACATTGAAACTTTCTTGTGTTTCATTTGGAGATGGAGTCACTGTGAACTCTGAATATGTAAAAACTACTATTTTATTTTGAAGAGATTCAATTCTCTAAACACCACAATCATACAACTTTTCGAATCTCACTAATTTAATACTTTCCATTCTAATCATCATCAATCTGCAATGGGATCGATGGTGACATAATACCTAAAACATTAACGGAGTTTTTGCAAGCAAACACATTTTTGCAACTTTTGCCAAGAAAGTTCTACTAGCAATGAAAGTATCATTGCACATACAATAAGTGAGCTAAAACGGGAAAAGTATTTGCAGTTCACAGTCTGTATTCGCAAGAGGGAAAGAAGGCAGCATAGTTTTTTTTATGGTGGTGTAATTTGAGGCCACGAACGCGGGCAAAACTTTGCGCGAAGAGCGTGGAGTAACCATAGCTAAATCTGGAAACAATACTACTGTGTATACCATTAGTTGATAGGAGTACGTAAGATTGATGATAGTAATACCGCAATAATAACAGAACACTCTAAAATCAAGTGTGTTAAACAGAGCAAAAAAACGCAATCGATTTGAAACAGTATGCATAAGAGATACTTACCTTATGAACCTGACACAAACTAAGCAGGCACCTACGCAAAAAAGTGTAGTGTTTACATCGCGAAATCGAAAGTAAAACTATTGAATGCTCGATAATATGAAACTAAAACACGACATGAGATGGTAACACACGCACCGAACTTGGCCAAATCCGTGGAAAAGTTATACATCACAAAATAAATATATTTATTAGTATTTCATTTTAGGCAAAAATTAAACAAAAAACTGAAAGGTGACCATTTTTTCACCCCAACCCTCCTCTGCGCATGTGCATTATTTTAGCAAAAATTGGATTACGTTCCGTGATGAGCATGCTCCACGACAAGAACGGCCGGTACTATAGCTTAAATCGAGTGAAAGCGGCATTTGAGATTTGAGTGGCGGTGGCGGTGGCGGTGTGCTTTGCGCACCATGCCAAGCTCCAGAATATTTCCCAGTTACAAGAACGACGCGTTATGCGTAACATTGCAGTAACAACGGCACTGACGAACACCAGTGCGGTGCAAAACACATTGAACTCATATACGTAATTAAAAGTTAAAAACATCGTGCAGCTAGCTGCAATGAGGAAAATCACGATTGTGCTGCTGAGGATTGAGCAAAACTGATGTGCCGCTGCGCTAAAAAGAGAGGGACATCGGGACGGTGGTGGTTTATGCGAAATAAAAACCAGGTCGGCTTTGATCGCACGTATCGCAATTCGTAACTACTATGTTTGTTTCAGTACAGTCTTGTTTAGAGTGTGTGCAACGAAGTCATAAACACAGATTTAAATGGCCATAGACTTTTAGTGCAGCAGGTGCTGTTGAAAATATTCTGATGATGTGCACAACTTTTTTTTTGCTGTTTATAAACCATGCTGTGAAAACTATGATCGATGTAGTATTTTCCAGTATGCTATGTTTCTTCTGCCCGTAACTAGGCAACCGGACAATGAGTCGCAGAGCTATAGTTGATTGAGAGGATGTTTTAAACAGCATCAACAAGTAGTGTTGTGGCCGTTTATTTGTAGTTTACTTAGCGCCCTCCCCCCCCCCCCCCCCCCCCCCCCCCCTTGGGAATTGCTGCACAGTCGTTGATACAGTTTAGTTCGTAAACAAAACATCCAACCGATTTATTTTTCCCCCAGTTCCACTTTGAGTCATGTTTTGGGAGAGAAGAAACAAGTTAGCAAAAGCGTACTGTTGGAAAATCTCTTTGAGCTTTGATTCGATTTTTTTTCTTGTTTTATTGATTAGGGTTTCGTTGGTTTGCTTGCGTGACATTGCTTTTTTATTAGTAAAATCTCTTTTTTTATTGTGTTTTCTCTTTTTACTCGGCTTATTGTTTTTTTTTTTTCGGAAATGCTCTCCAATACTTTATCAGCAATATCATACATTGGAATTGAAGTATACAAACAATAAAAAGTATATTAGTATTAATGGGAAAATCAACGGACCGGAAGGTAAAACAACGAGTATACTACAGTTTACTCCGATCAAACTTTTATGAATTGGTTTACGTTTCAGTAATGTAAGTTTGCTTAAAAACCTACTGCTGTTGCCAACGAACATCATACAAAACCGCAGTTCCGCATGTTCCTCCATTTTCCAAGCTGCTCAAAATACATTCGGATGGTGAAATGCAGTTGCGCGCGTGGATAGTTAGAGCAAAGCGAGCTTCCAACATTTAAACGTCGGTGTTTACCGGTTGTAGCTTAGCGTTCGATGCCTCTAGCAAACACACACACACACACACACACACACACACACACACACACACACACACACACACACACACACACACACCAAACTAACAAAGAAACGTCTAAAATGTCAACGACAATATAAAGAACGGTGTTTCTAGATTCGACAAGGTTATCTAGCCATATTCAGCAAACAGGCGCAGTGTTAACGTGCTAGAGATGCATGAAACGTTGGATCGATTATGGTGCAGTAGCGCGGACACGAGACGAACAAACCATTTGTATACGAATTATAAGAGGGTAAATGAAATGAAAACTACCAATAACATAGAGATCCCGCGCACTACTCCTTGAATAAACATTTCACCGCCGGGTGTAGTAGAAGAGGGTCTAGAAATGAGCAAAAGAAAACGTAATGATGAAGGTTACTACTACTGCTAAACAGTAGAACAGAAATGCAGTATGCGTAGAACACTCTTGAATTTAATTTTGTTTCCCCACGCGCAAATAGTAGGAGGCACACATAGTACGCGGTATGGTTGTTCAGTTCACCACAGTAAAAGAACACCGCGAAGAATGTACAAACAAGCACTTGAATCATGTGTATGTCAGTTAATTTTCATTTCCCTCCTGCAACGAACTACTTTTGCTAGGCGAGATTCCTTTGTTTTCCCGATACCCGAATGATTCGTTACGAGCGACGACCCTCTCGAAACAGCATATGCATCTTATTGAAACAACAGCAAACGCTTACAAACTAAAAACTACAGTTAGATACACAAGACAGAAAGTGAAACGAAAATATTTAGCATGGATGAACGTGGTTTTTGTCTATGGAAAACTAAGACTCCCTCAGGTATACGAAAAACAAAAAGCCCGACCTTTCACAGGAGATGACGGCGAATGACGATGTGAACATTGTAAATTTACGCCCAAAACGTTATTTCAGCTTTAATATCGCAATTGTTGGGATTGAATATTGGCATTCTGGCATTTTCAAGCGGTATCCACTTTATGATTCGCGGGATTGTTGTCTCTTTTTCCATTTTCCGTTGAAGTTAATTAAATCATGCGCAAACACTTGAGTTCATTGTCGACATTGTGGCTTTCCCCCAATGTATCCAAGTAATTACAAACAGCAGCAGAAGCACTTTTTCTTATAGAAAAGGAGGTTTATTGTGTTAGGAGCGAAAATAGAAAATAGATGCAAAAATTAAATGAAAAAAATCAATAGAAATAAACAAACCATGTGTGTGTGGTAAACGAGTAATGTGAAGAAGGGGAGTGGCGCAACATGGTGTAACAGATTTTCATATTTTTCATTATCCCTTGATTTATACAATAAGCGGTCGTGAGCGTAAACACAATTCGCAACGAACGGTGTTCCACTCGAATGAGGAACGCGGTGATCTTGCATAGTGCCCTTCTTCGCGATGCCATGTGCGAGGAAATCATTACGGAAGGGCAGCATACACAAAAACGAACGATACACAAGTAAGAAAAAGAGCACACAACAAAAGTAAGAGAGAGAGTGAAGAGGAAGAAACGAAAGCATGTATACGAAAACGATTTAAAAATCTATCTATTAAATTTAAATTTTATGTGTACTTAATTATAATGATACTGAATAATAAAAAAAAAAAAACAAAAACAAAGCAAACCCCAATACATGTTTTTACATGTTTTGCTACTCTTTTTTAGTTCCAGCACTTGAGCAACTGGTCAGTAACCAGGCTCTTGCTATGGGGTCAGATTTTTTAACAACGGGTAGTGAAAAAACCACTCAGCATTGAAGAAACCAACCCAAGGACATCAGGACCGGAATTCATCACGCCGGAACTGATCAATAATGGAGGTGTTTGAACGAACGAGATTAACCGTACGGTTGCTTACGTGTGGGAGAGCGTATTGATGCCTGCCGGATTGAACGAAGCAGTCAGGGTGAAATTTTTCAGTTCAATTCAGAAAATGTCCATAACATCCATCCATGTCACGTTAGTAGATTGACAGGGGACAGAGCACATGATTGAGAGTAGCATGTGGCGTTCAATCTTCCGCAAGAACGGTGCACATGAACAGCAGACCAAGAGTGCGCGAAGATGTTGCCGTGATGAGTGTGATATATTAGTAAATTATTATTATTCTTGTTCCGCCAAACATTACATGAAAGGGATTACACTCAAATAAAAAATCCGTTGGTCCAGCTTTGATAAGCTTCCGTAAAGTTATATTTTCACTTACATTTAATAGAACTGGGTGCAATTGTGCAAAACTGATTATTATTTGTAACTTTTTTTCTTTCCTACCATTTAGCATTAATTAGCTTCAATATATAGTTTTATATACAACGCATATTTATTATCGCACATAAATAGTTTTAAAGAGCTTAATTAACAGTGTTGTCTCGCTTGCAGACAATAAACAATCTTTCCTACATCTGTCCGCTCTGATTCTAACCAATGCACAAGTCATCGTTTACTGCCTGGAACTGTTTATCAAATGCTTACGCACATGATTGCTATTTTCGTTTCACATACACGCGCATGATGGATGGGCTTTCCTTGATGACATGCATTTCACGAACATAGTGTAACGAAGAATCACATCTGGAAGTGGTTTCATTATGATTTGCCGATTTCGTGTCTGTCTGGGAAAGGTCGAGCTTTAAACAAGTTAGTACTTGTTGACACGTTTCGTCCGCTCTTACAATACTTTCCCTGACGGCCACCGTTGTTATATGTCCATCTGAAGAGTTAGCTATCGCTTCACGCGGTGGTAGTGATTGTTTCACCTGCACCGACGATCCCATATGCACTAGATTGTTGGGCTCCGGAACGCGTTCCGGAATTGCGTTGTTTTCTCTAAAACCATGAATACTAACTACTTCCGAAGTATTGTTGCTGTGCAAAAGCGGAAGCTGCTGCGACACTATATCAATAGTACTTGCAGGAGGACGGTCAATCGCATTCTCTTTGTTCCTAACTTGCGAAGTATGCAGCGTCCGGGGTGACGTTGTCTTGTCGGATACACATGGGTGCTTTTCTTCATCGTTATTTGTGCGCCTACTAGATCGTTTCCGCGAGGTATTCGACAAACTGGTAGGACACTCATTCAGACGCTTATCGGTAACTGACTGAGTGATAATCGTGCTGCTCGAATTTTGGTGTGCGCTCCATTTGATTCTAGTGCTTTTGTTCTCTTTTTCGTTCGGGTTTTTAACGATCGATATTTCGTTGGTAGGAGGTGAATCTACTGCATGTCGCAATTCGTCCAACGACTGTTTTCTGCTTGCCTTTTCCGATTTTTTATATGATTTAAGTGCCTCCGGAGTTTTAAATGCGTTTGGCTTCAACGCACCACAGGAGATGTTTCCTTCCGATGGAGTGATGGTGCGTGGCTGAACGGTAGCTTCGTTTTCCGCGCCATTGGGAATAGTGGTAGATATTATCGGTTGGTCAATTGGAGGTACATCATCATTTTTTGTTTTTCGAGTTGATGTTTTCTTACTGCAATGTTTCACTTTCAATTCGTTACTATCAGTACTTGCAATGCCCTGATCCACTAATGCCTTTGTTTTTCGTTCACTCTTCTTTACCGATGTACGTTTTTCAGGTTGGGCAACAGTGGCTTCATCAGTGACCGACATGTGGGCGGACGTTTTGCACTGTACTTCTTCCTCAGAGGGGTTTTTGACCGGTGCCGTACGATCGGTACAGAACCGAGACGATGGTTTCGTGCTAAGCGGCGTAGAATACGCCAAGAGGTTGTTGGACAAAATACAGTCAGCTACTGCAGTGCCTTTTTTTTCACTCCCTTCTGATGTACGCCATATCGGTGTACCTTCTGAAGAAACGGTTTTCTGGAATACATTATTTGTTCTGGAAGCAGCAGCACTATCCAACGGTTCGTGCTTAACGGGTGTCTGGAACAACGACTCCATAATGTGCTGCACTGATGCTCGGTCGTCCATTGCGTAGTGCGAGATGGGGGGGTCTTTATAGGGTGTTCCCTGCGGCGTATACTGCGAAGGTTTGGCCGGCGAATGCACTACTACCATGGGTGTCATATGCTTGCTCATATCCTTCGCCCGTTCATTGCACGAAGCAATCGGTTTCGGTTGAATAGTGTCAAGCGGGGAAGTTATTGGCAAAGCAATCTGGGAAAAATATGTTGACGACAGGTTGTGTGTGACAGGTCGTTTACTGCTGCCATGGTTTCTAGCAGAATCTAGTTTGTTCCTTTTTGGCGATGCAGCAGCACTGTCTATAGACAATCGTCGTTTAGCGTAGCGTGTAAATGGTGCTCCACTGGAAGAATTGTTCGCCGAAGTTATACTCTCAATTTGCGCGTTTAACATTTTCGTATTATTCTTCTTTTGCAATCTTGCACGTAAAGCTTCTAGAGGATCTACTTTAGGCTTAACGCTTGGTGCTTTGTTACTTTCACCTTCTACCGGTTCGGTATGTTCTGCTAGGGATTCGATAACCTCCGTAGGAATTACAGTGGTGCTCCTATCAACGCTTTCTTCAACATCATTGTCATTGTTTTCCGAATCGGCATTAAAACTCATGAAGAACTCTTGTAAAGATATATATGAATCGTTCGGGACTGTAAGAAAGCAACTTTTGCTACGCCGGTTGCGCAGTACGCGGCTTCCAGGTTGGTTATCACTCCCTCCCGCATCGTCTTGAACTGAACAAGCAGGAATGTGGCTGTTATTTTCTATACCCTCAGGCATGCTGGAACACGTCACACTCGGTGCGTTGTTCGATTCTATCGCGGCAGATGGGGATTCCTTTGGAATTGTTCCCTCGAATTTTCCACTCTCCACAGGCGGCACATGTGTTCCGATCTGTTCTGTAATGATGCTAAAGTTCGGCAGCGTGTTGTTGCCATCAGTTCGTTGCTCGATCGGTTCAAGTTTCTCTAGCTTTGCAATCGAACCAGATTCTGCCGCTTCTTCATTAACCAGTTCGATACTGACTGGATGCTGTTGTTCAACACTATCTAGATTACGGTTGTGAGTTTTACCGTCGCTATCACTGGGTGCATGATTCTTTTTTGTCTTCGACTTTGTTTTTCTTTTGCATTGTTCTCTCGGAACTCTTTTCGAATCTTTGATATTTGTGGAGTCTGTTGATTCGGGAACAGTTTCGTCAACAATAACCTTAACAGTTTCTTCCACTTTTAAGCTATCTGTTTCGATACGTTCTCCTGCAATGCGAGTTTTTAACCATTTCCTAGATGATGACGTTTTTTCTTTTACGAAGGAAGTATCCACGTAGTCGCTATTCAGATGAAATTTACCACGGTCAATTGAACTTATAATTTCACCATTTTCCCGCTCTATGCAGGGTATGCTTTCACTCGAAGATTCAACACTCGGAACAGTTGTATCATTCGCGTTTTCTTCCAATGGACAACTGGTGCTGGCATGAATAGATTCAATTGTTTCAAAAACCTGTCCTACACTAATTGAAGAGAATGGGCTGCGTTCCTTGTGCACGGCATCAGCATCTACGTGTTTGTCTTCGAGGGTTTCGTCAGCATTAGTCGGTTGTTTATCACGCTTTAAATCATCTGATGGCTGAATTTGAACTGGTTTCATTCGCGCAGACTTTGCACCTTTTGCAGCACTTTTTTCGTCACTAGTAACTCGTAACGTACCAGTAGATGGTGAAATATTTGGAATCGATTGGTCGCTAATGGCTTCTTCCACATTTGTTTCTAATATTTTGTCTGCCATTTGTTCATTCGATTCATTTTGCGTAATACCGTCGCTTATTATACGTTGCTGACGTGTTTCTGAATATGTTTTTTGTTGCGCTACTAACTCTGCACCTTCCCGTAACTCGACACCTATTGATTCGTGAATGCTATGTGGTGCTGAAGAACCATCTGGCATGCCTGAAATGCAAGGAAAGGTTGGCTCTCTCGAATTGCGCCCATGTTCTGACATGGAAAGTAAACAATGTATATCATCAATGTGTTGATTTTTGTAGTGGGTGCTAATTCCTTTGTCTCTGTTGTGCACTTTTCCCGATGGTTGCACTAGTGACGGTAATACCGGATCGTTTAAACGCACTTCTGGTTGGCCCTTACTTTTAATTTCTTGCATGCCTAGTTTACTTTCTGGACTATTCTCCAACCGCTTGCTCTTCACATGGGTCCTAGACACCGAACATTTTTCTTTGATCGATTCTTTCTCTCTAGTATTTGCATCAGCGACAAATAGTTCTCGATCTTTACTGCGTTCGTTCGATCTTCTTCTACACCGCTCTTGCTTCGAATCTCTTTTGTCACTTTGATCGCGCATTGCCTTGTCGCTGCTTCGTTCATATTTATGACGTGATCTATCGCGACTACGTTCTCTATGGCAGCTCTTGCGATTTCGTTCACGATCCTTGTCCCGATCACGTCTTCTATCGCATTCACTGCTTCGTTCAAGGTTTCTGTGTTTTTCTCGCTCTCGATCACGACTCCTTACTCGTTCGCGTTCTCGATCACGACTCTTTTCTCTTTCGTATTCACGTTCGGAAGTACGACCACGATTGCGATGCGACTCACGGTACGGATCGGTTTTATAAGCTCGATCCTCTTCATGATAGCGATCGCGTGTTTGGCGCATATCATTGCCAAACATCACACTAGAACTTAGTTTACGTTTACGAGGCGGTGTTTCGCCTTCCTGGATGTGTACCGTTTGCACTTCCATGTCAACCAAATGCACGTGAGGCGTTTGTGTGAACTTGGAAACGCATCGTACATCTTTATTGTAACGGCTTGCTCCACGTTTGAACACAGAATTATCGGACTGTCTTCGGAGGTCACTAATTACAGTGTCTTTTCGCTTGAGCTCGGCTTTGGCGGTCAAAAGCAGCGATGAAACGTTCTCCAGCAATATTTTATTCTGCCTCATGATGTCTTTCTTCTCTCGCTCTACGATTTCCGCGTTTTCCTCCAGCTCTTTTATCTTCTGTCGAAGCGCCCGCAAAACCTCATCCTCCTAAAATGGGCCAGTATTTTGTTAAGGAAAGTAAACAATGTATGGATTGATCGGGAAGCTCACGTACCTGCTTTGATTCATTCTCAATGTGCTCAAGATCACCGTATATATCGAAATCTTCCATTGCTTCATACGTGTATTGTTATTAAGCCGCAAAATGGATTGTTTTATATTAAAATAAACTTAAAACACATCAAGCGGGCTTTACACGTCTGTATACCGACCTGAGAAGCAGGTGGGACAGCTGTCAAAGTTCTCACTTGGCCGGTCTCGCTTCGATCGTGCATTGCAGGAAACCTCGAGGCGAGAACGCTGTCAAACCGAATTGTATTTTGGTCAAAATTGTTAGGAGTTTGAAAAATATCAGGTTTTTAAACAAAAATCCTTGTTTTCATACTGAAAAATGTTAAACTATATTGTTATATTTATTTATTTATTTATTTATTCAGAAGGGGCCGCCTTGCCGTATTGCTTACTATCCAACTTATAACTAACAATGATTTCAGGTTTTTAAATAATAGAATTTCATGTTTCATTATTAATGCTATATAATAGATACTGTATTGCAGTTGGTAGACTGAATTGGCTTGACTGCATTGTCTCTCTCTCTCTCTCTCTAACTGGCCCGCTCACGGTTGAGCACGTCGTGCTGACATGGCCTGGTCACCAATAGTTCTCCAGGATACTCGGTTCATGGCTGCAGTCCTCCATCCGCGGTTGTGCCCGATCTCTGTCAGGTCGAGCTCCACTTGGTCCAGCCAACGAGCTCGCTGCGCTCCTCTGCGCCTCGTGCCGAACGGGTCGCTGACGAGAACCTTCCTGGTGGGACAAGAGTCCGGCATCCTCATCACGTGTCCCAGCCAACGTATCCTTCCGGCTTTCGCCACCGTCAGGATGTCAGGTCCGCCAAACAGCTCAGCTAGCTCGTGGTTCATTCTCCTCCTCCAC
>KB673246.1:109050-134155 GCA_000349145.1 Anopheles dirus | reverse complement strand
ACACAATACACAAAGAAAATCAAGAGAAATGGACCTAGCAGTCCTCTCTTTCACTCTGGGCAGTAAGCCTCTGATTATGGTTTCAAGACTGAAAACATAGGAGGATACAATCTACCCACCTAGGAAGAAGAAGAAGAAGAACTTCTATCGGAAATTCCAATTCACAGTGCAAAAAAGTAATGAAATAAAAAATATATCATATGTAATGCAGACATAGAGCTGATAAATCTGCTCCTGTGAGTATCGCATCTAAAGAAGCTGAAATGCCTCTGCTAGGTCGCATAGTGTTATTCTTGTTAGTCTGAATGTGATATGAATGTGATATGAATCACCCAAAACGATAGCATATTGTGTATTTTGTGGCCAAAAATATAAGAAACCATGTGAAACTATAAGTTTTGTGTCGAATTCATACAAAGCATAAGATTTCGCAGACGGAGCTATTGCCGTCCGTCTAGTATAGAACACAGAGAATGCTAATGCCCCTTTGTTTTGTTTGGTTCTTTCCTATGCATTCTTTACCGAAAACATCCTTCGTGTTGCTTGTATTGGTCCCGATGTTTCGTATGTAGGTGGATTTCTTATTAGAAAGTATGCGGGGGGCCAGTTCCCATAGGGCCATGGACACCGATTCTTGACAAAAGCGATAATTTTCGTGGGGTTCTACTGAATCTCATTTTTATTATATGTGCCTGTGGCATGTTCATATTCAGAAGAGTAGCGAGCAATGTTTTTGGTATTTGAAATAACACAATATTCGCTACAAAAAAAATCATTTTAGGTACATATTCAAGCTAACACTTGCCAGCGACCGGAACACGGCTATCAATAGCCGGAAGTAATACTATGCTGAAATCAAGCACACAGCAGCAGAAAAACATTCTCAACACAGTGATCGGCGCTTTGACCGATAACCGACCCATAACGTCACTGCAGCTGGTAGAAGAGTTTGAAAAATGCCCCAAGAACTTTCAATCCATCAATAAGACTTACGACCAGGACCAGGATGCGGATTTGTGGCGCGAAAAAATACTCATCGGCAAACGGACCACACGCTATTTGTGCCAATCGAAATCGGAGGGACTCCCGGGGTACATCGTGGAGACGTTGAAAGTGATCAACGAGAAGGAAATATCTCCCGACGGATTCTCACAACTTACTCGGACTGCGGACACGGAACAGAAGGCATGGCGCAAAAAACAACTGGTGTATCGTTTAGCCAAGAAAGGTTCCGCGAAACAAGCGGTAACCGACATTATTCTGTGCTCTAGGCTACGACAAGCCCCGGAAGGGTTCACGCTGGCCGGGTAGGTACTAACGTACATCGATACAGGGTTTACCACAGCCGGTGACACATACTGCACACTTTTTGAAGCAAGCGGCATACTCACTTCAGTATGTGTCACCGGCTGTGGTAAACCCTGTAATGAAGGAAGCAGGAGTCATCTAACTATGCTTTTTTTCAGCGACGTAAATGGCATTCTTGTTTGTTTTAAAATATCACCCATCCCCCATCGTCCGTCACCCAGTGTACCATCAAGGCAAAGTATAACAGATTTAGAAAAAACCATCGAAAACCTTAAGATACAGTCTAACTGTGCTAATGTATGCTGTTGATTTTGTACATGCTTCGATGTATTTAGTTAACTCGTTCTTCGTTTTGCAGACTACACAGGAATCTCAGGAAAACGAGTACGTGCAACTGTTACCGACATACCAACTTTCACCAAAGCGTGCCGCTCCTAAACCACCAATGTATTCAACCGGTACATTAAACATTCACACCGATGTTGAAGGCGTTCCTTTTTTGTTGAATCCCGCTTTGAAACAATACGCTATGAACGTAAGTTTCGTGATAATTTAGACACATAGCATAACCAATTTTAATTTCTTTTTAATGCTAGGTTCCTCCAATTTATGAAGCTGGCGTACACAACGAATACGACTTTCATCTAGAGAGACAAGTTCTTTGCACAACGAAATCCCAAAACGCTCAAGCCACAAATCCATTCTTTCACTAAGAATAGAGAACTATCCTGGAATGCTGCGAGTTAATTTAGTTTTACCTGAACATTCTCCAAAGCCTCTTCCACGTTGGTGCCAAAACCTTCGGAGTTCTTAGTCTGTCTTCTCGGGTTTGCTTTTTCGCAGCATCATTCCCGTAGCAGCGGGCACTACACTATCGGCATTTCCGTAAAATGCTCATAAATCAGGTTATAAACAAAACAAGCTCATCATCGTTAGAATAAAAAAAAAACACTCCGTTCAGGCAATTTGACCAGGCACAACCTTCGAGAATCTTGCCGTACATTAGGCCACACATGTGGAAACACGTTGTAAACGAACGTTGATTTCACAATGTACATCTTACTTTTTTGTACGCAGAAGCGCTATACATATACCGCTATACGAAAAAAGTATGAAGATAAGCATGCCATTCAAGGGGTTTCTTCGCTTGAGCAAAAATGGTGAATCGACTGACTTCCTGGCAGTAGTAAACACAGGATGAAGTGTTAGAAGAAAATTTTAGACTAATACATATATATATTGCTCAAAAAATTTGACAAAGCAAAGACCTTCTACCCAGTTCTGCATCTATCGAATACGTGATTGGTAATAGAAAAATTGAAATCATTGGAACACTGTGAAACACAGATATTTTAAACATGCGCGTGTACTCTATGCCATTGGCCAAATCTTTATAGTATTGGTTATCCAAGAACAAATTTTTCTTTCCAATATCTCGTTTTACTCCTTCAGTAGATTGGTTATCGTAAAACATTGGTTTGTGGTTAGAAGGAAACGGTTTTGCAAATCACATGGATGTATTCATCATTGTCCCAACAAGCAACTTCTGCGCACTGAATATTATGACACATATTATGACATTATAATCGTAAAAGCATAGACAGGGTGCTATTTGAAATAACCTGGAAATATCTTTTTCGAACAGTATTTGCATCATACAGTATTTGTGCGTATAGGTTTTTCCGAGATAAGACAAAACATTCTAACATGCGTCTTTTTTAACAAAATTCATTTGATCACTAATACTGTTTAGTGTAGCAGTTTCACAATAAAACAGCTCAGGCTTTTTAAATGTGATTAGATTATAAATGATAGAACTGGTGCTTTTCGGTAGGAAAACAGTCGTAGTTTGTATTTATGTACACTTTTTGTGCTATAATTTCGTTTTCAATAAAGAATCCGTGAAAATGCACACTTTTTGTCTCATAATTCGGCAGGATTATACCAATTTGTCGGCAACGTGAGTAACCCTTTTAGTATTTGTAAGTGGTGTTAAAATTCGCAGAAAATTGTTGATTCTTTAAGGATCATGGATTAACTCAATTTTTTAAACCATCACGGCGGGCAACGATAAAACTTTTGTGGCACATGACTGTAATACGCACTGTTTCCCGACGATATGTTCGACACCCCCGATCTTGCAATTCGCTAATCTGCCTGTTAAATATGTTTTAACGGTGCCAACGCTGAAATATGTCGGTCGCTGTATCGCCTGACAGCGAACCGAGGAAGATCGCCACGGAGAGCGGACGTTGACCGGTGGCCCGGAGAACGAACGCGACCGGGGAAAAGAGGAGTAATTTTTTAACTCTCTCGCTCCGTGTGTGTAATAAAAAGTAATAAAGTGTATGAAAATGAGTGTTAAAAGAACTTTGTTTATATTTCCTGGTCCACGTGAAAGAAAGGTTTGTTCTGCTGCCATTCTATATTTAGTGTCAATATGTAAAGCCTTTTAGGCGATAGCTTTACAACGGTTCTTGGAACAGTTTTAAAACTATTTTATAATAAAGTACGATTGATTTGCTACGTTTAACAGTGACAAAGTTTATTTATTACCAGCTGAATTACATAAATCTAAAATGTTATAATCCGAATTACAGCATTTTTCATCAATTCTTGCACAGTTCCCAGAGTTATATGAATTGGTCCCACTCAATCATGAAATCCTTCTACCCATTTATGAAATGCCATGTCCCACACAGGGTTTCCACTCTATTAAACGAGACGGATTGAATACTTACAACAACGGAATTGTATCGACTTGTTCGTGGTCGACTTTTGAATAAGGTGATTTGGGGGAGTTTGATTGTTTAGGTTCTAAAATCAACCAAACTGGCCCATGGAAAGCTGGAGAAAAGAAAATCACTGAAATAATATAAATAGTAAGTCACAAAGTAGCTAAAATACAATGTAAATGGTTATCTTTTCGAAAACGCAGCAGGCTTTGAAATATATGTGCGTTTAATATTTATAAATCGTTCGCCTCTACTTCGTTTTAGTCTAACTTAAAATGTTGGTGCCGGCAGAGGTTCGTGTAGATCTTCAATTATCATTCAAACCATAATCCTTTACTTTTAATTGGAATTGCACTAAGGGTAGCTTGCAATGTCGCCTATGTCAACGGTAGCACTTACCCTATCTAATTAGAGACCAGTAGCGATATAGGACTTAAAAAGTGACGCCAGCCGACCCTGTAACGGCCATGTCACCAACATCATTTCATTTACTAGGAACTCAATATTGATGTGATTTTGTACTATACCATGAACATGCCAAAAGTGAAATAACATATTCACTTAATTTAATCGCATTTTTGTTGAGTGTTCCGAACCGACCGTATTAGAATCGCAAACCTTATACAAACCATAATGTAAATCGTATACTTAATGGCCCATAACATTAAATGTCTGTTTATCACATTGTTTATAACAGTTTCGATTGTTTTGACTCGCGTTCTGTAAAAAAAAGTTAATAGTGAGATTACGTTAAAACGAACATATATTGCATCCTAAAAGCATTATTCAATTTCTTACCTTCGGCAGTGATATCTTTCCGCAATAAGAACGCAACACATTTGTTACCAATCAATGAAAAAGGAGCTTCCACAGCGAGATAGAGCAACAATGCACATACTAGTGTCAATAAGAAGCTAGCGGATGCTAAAATTATCTGCAAACAAGACAAAGCGATGTAAAAGATATAGCATTATCAGTCTTGTTCTAAAAACAAAACTCATTACAACGACTCACCAGATTGAATGTTCCGTAAGTTATCGGCACTGGGAAGTTAGTATACAGCCCGTATATTACAGCGTATTGTACTATGTACACACAGTAGCTTATTTTGGCGAAAAACTGCATTGCAGGATGCGACAAAATATCTATGAGTAGTGATTTACCGCTCAAGGCGAGAACCAAAAACAGCAGACTGTAGCAACAGCCCCAGGACGACTTAAGGAGGCTGCCGTAGATGGCATTAAAAATGGAGTTTTGTTTGTCTACATGCACGAAGGGCAGCAAGGTGGTGAAAGCATTCAAACCACACAGCACTATCAACGATACGTTCATCAGTCGGCGCAGCACCGAACGGATGCGATCTGTGGAGCGTGCGAAGTCAATGTTTCTATAGTAGATCGCTGCGATCATACCAAAGAAATAGCTGCTAATGTTGGTGTGCGATGGAAGGTAGTACTTCAGGAAGTGGTCATATGTGCGTAGTTCGGCTAGCGCATGCCTAAAAATAGTGATAAAGAATGAGTGTTAGTGGCGACGAAAGTGGTCGATAATACACTAAACACTACACGCTACAAGGGCATTTCTCAGGATGCATTCGTTAGTAGATGGTACGTTTAAGAGGTGTACGTTTAAGTTTGGTCTTCACACATGTTCCTAACCCCTGGGTACACAATTATAATGAGCCCTTTGCATAAACCGTGGCTACTATGATGAGCGTGTAAAGGGTGACGTGATGAAATATGGTCCGAAACAAAACTATATGACCGCATGTTTTTTGAGAATAAAACAAAAACTTGAAGAGAAAGGAGAAAGTTATGTTCTACTAAGCTGTAGCTTACAGCAAAATATGCCTTTTCATGATTTAAAAAATATATTATGTCGAGAACATGAAACAAGTAACCAAAGCATTAGCATAGTGACCAGAACATTATTTAAAATAAAAATGCACGATATTTTGTATTGATACCCGACTGTTGAGAACTGTATAGGATATAAAAAATATAGGAGAAATATATTTTCCAAAAAATCGAATTTTTGAAAGTGGAAATTTAACATAACTATATATGGATCGATTTTGACCATGACAAAAAAATTGTAACAGTGTTTGGAAAATTTGGGAAAACATCATAAAACTTTTTTTTACTACAACTTTGTGTAATGTACCTTTTTTCTTTCTTTTCAAGTTTACGTTTTTTAGTGAGTAAACAGGTGGTTGTATAGTAATGTTACGGATGGTAGTTTTATCATATAACGGTAACAAAAACTGTTTGTTGGATCACCTCATATCGAAGGACATTGTAGGTCCGGTCGAAGCGGCATAGATTACGTATCCCGGAATGAAAAGCGCCGCGATGATCATCATACACACCAGCGTTTTCTTAAGCCCAGGATTCGTCCACAGCACCATCATCAGTAGCGAGCCAATCAGGAACAGTTGCAAATCTGCACCCAAGTACCAACTGAACTGGAGACACTGGACAGACGGTGTAAAAGATTCACTGTTATTCACTGTTATACTTACTTTCAAACTTCTCGATCAAGCTTTACTCACCGGTTTGGTGGGAAGAATATAGTTGTTGATAAATAGAAGGTTCGTCCACCAATGCTCGGTGCAGTAATCATTAAACTTAAACTCCAACGGTCCCTGCTTAACACGTTTATACCACGTCGCCTGGTAGAAGATGATCAAAGCGTATGCTGGTAGTAACCTTTGGAAAGAAAACGGTTGTTATTTCATTACTTTTATTGCTTCTTCAACGCTAGAAATTGTTTGTGGTTTTAGGTATTTGTGTTGTTGAAGATCAACTTATTATGAAATGTATTACAGCTAATCTATGATGCTCAGGGTTTTTTCGTCACCTACAAGACTGTTAACGCCCCAAAAACCTTTTAGAAAACATACAAAGCCATACCACTCGTACGTTCTAGAAATTACCATATCACAAATTCATACAGTCTAGAACCAACACGCATACAATCTAGAATAACACTCATGCATTCTAGAAGCACACACCCGAAAATTCTAGAACCTTCTCAACGGTACGCGCAATTCCGAAAGGTTCTAGAATGGGCGCATTCTAGAGCAACGGATAGATATATAAAGAGGACAGCCGATCGTTTGAACAGTTCAAGTCAGTCGCTACTCGTATACATACAGTTCAACAGTTCAAATCAGTTAGCTATTCGTATACATACAGTTCAGTCGTACTCAGTTCGTTCATACAAACTCAGTCCAGGCTCAGTTCATAATCAACAAATAACTCGTATCAGTCATACATAGCGAACAGGAATATATCCACGGAAGACTCGTCAAACAAATCAATCTCACTTTACGCACATCCGAACAAAGACCATTTATTTGTGAACTTATTTGTGAACATATTGAATTTAAACTTTTATTTCCTATGCATGCACTGTTGTAGTTTGGAGGTGATTATTTGTTTTGTGTTCTCCAATATCTTCTCCATTTTTAACCATTTGCTTACAATTCTCTGAAACATTAAGAAATTCTTAAGTGGCCGCTACATACAAGTTTTGTAAAACAACGCTATAACCCAAAAAAGGTTATACAGGATTTTTCACCCATTCTTGAACAATTCCTACAGTTAGATGATATCGTCCCACTCAATGATGAAATCGGTCCACCCATTCTTGAAGCGGTTACTATGCGTAGTTCTAAGATCGACCTCAAACAAGTCGATACAATTGCGTCATTTAAAATATTCGATCTGACATGCTACACAGAGTGGGAATGTCCTGCGTGGGATATGTCATTTCATGAATGAGTGGAAGGATTTAATAATTGAGTAGGACGATTTCATGTAACTGTGGGAACTGTTCAAGAATGGATGGAAAATCCTGTAAAATTAATAATTACAAACAGTGTTGACAGTCCCATGCTCACTGTCCCAGCAGTCCAATGTCCACTAGACCGTCTACCCTAGCAACCAGTAACTATCCGATAACGGTTGTGTACATATGTCTATAAAAAACTGTTGAACCCATTTTAATTCTATGTATATTTCTATATATCCATCCATTACTTTCTTTTTCAATTTGTTTTTATCATCCCACATCTAAGAAACGTCTGTTACTTAAACTTTCTGAATGCAGATACAACAAATGCTTCTAATTTGATTCGGTTGGCATATTTTCTAACATATGCAAAGCTATTTATAAGATACATCTAATGAAAATGTGGTTTTTGTCCAGTCGAATAACTATAGCCACACGTGAGGAAATTGCCAATTTAGCTAAGAATGGCTGGGTACTTCGTTTACCGCTGGGGTTTTTTTTCCATGGAACAGAACAAATGTCTTTGTTGTACAATAGCCTTCCTCACATGGAGCTTGGCGCATGTTCATGCAGCTAGTAGAAGTAACTTATAGTTGTTTAGCAAAAAACTTTAGCAAAAAAAAATCTATCCAAACCGAACTGTTAACTTATTTGAGAATCTAGTCAAAATTGAAATTGGTTATCATGGAGGATATCATAGGAAAATGCCGCATGACTAGGCGCCGTGTTCAAAGCTAATAGTTGTAAAAAATAATCCGAACAATCCTGTTTTGCATTTCAGATTTAAAAAACGATCGTGAGGAACGATCGAATTTTTTTCGATCGAAAAATTGTGCTGAGGGTGATGGTGTTTTTAATGTGTCTAGATAAACAAGAAAAAACAACTAGAAAGCCCAAACGATATCCATCCGGAGTATCAAACCTGGACGAAACCCAGATGTGGGGTCGAATCCAGATTGATCCGACTTGGGATCGAATCCCCGACTTCGATCCGGATTACATTTTGGGAAATCCGGATTTTTGACACCGGTGGGCCACTAGGGTATTGTCAGTTCTGCTGGCTTGCTGGGTAAGTACCCATAGCCTGTGGTGAATAAAACCTTACGCTTGCGCACTGGACCATACGGCCGCGCTATAATGTACGCTAACCTGAGTATTATGGAAATATGTTCTTTCGTATCCTCATGCTTAGTAACCTATACGAACCAATATGCCAATACGCACGTACAATATTGATTTTAATATTTTGAACAGTTTAACAAATTTTCTAGTGCCTATCGTGATAACGAAATGAATACAAAAGAACCAAAGAACCATTTAAGTTGTGATCTACTAGATGGTAACATTAATTTGAAATTTTGTGCTTTAAATGTAAACAATGTCTTCGATTTGTATAACGTATAACATAGCTCGTCATACTCACCTTACTAATCGGCGCAGTAGCTTCTCAATAAAATACCTAAACTTGAACGAAGGATAACGCTCGAAGTGGGCAAGGCAACTTACTCCAAACACAATCCCGCCCAGCGTGAAGAAGAACTGTATCATGTGCGTGTTACCGGAATTGATGAGCGGAAAAATAGCGTGATTCACTTGCTACAGTAAAGACAGAATTGACAAATGAGAACATTAAACAAGGTACTGAATTGGCGAACATCGATCGTGTTGTTATAATTACCGCTTCCAGGTGTTCCGTATTTCTCACCGGCATCCGAATCATGGGCAGTTCCGAATGCACGATCAGTATGGTAAGCGTGCCCAGTGCCCGGAGCCCTTCCAGGAAGGGCAGTGCGTTGGGACGCGGCGCCTCCCAGAGGTGTCGCATGTTTTGTCGTACGGAAAACGCCTTCACAAGCACGCTCGAGGCACCAACGTAGAGATCAGTTCGTGTGGCCATCATCGTCGCCCCGAATAGTGCAAGCGCGATGCAAGCGAACAGAACCTCGCCAGGAGCTGATGGAACAAATGAGCACGCATTGTGAACTCTGAATGGGAAAGCAATGTCATATTAAGAGCTTACTTCTTGACTGTGCAAAGCTTTCCTTCGTCCAGCATGCTTCTAGCGTTGTGCGGCTTGCAAGACCATACTGACTGTAGAGTTTGTGGGATAGATAAGTGTTGATCAACACTTCTGCATGGCGGCTGTATTTGACCTCATCGTGATAATCGTTCAAACAGAGCCCCCGTTCGAGCTGATCGTGGGGAAAGTTTCTCCGGTTGGAGCGTAAATGCTGGAGCAAAAGAAGAAACAGATAGTACTGTCAATAGGTGATGATGAAGACAACTCCGGCAGATGGCAGCTATTGTATGATCGGTGATCGGTTGATCAAATACAATCCGTTTAATTGCGAGCGCATTTCGAAACGCCCCTACGGTGATTTACATATTGATTTATGTAAATACGCGTATGAGATGGGTGCAGGACAGCCGCTTCAGTTGACTATTAATCACAGTGCGCCATCGTAATACATCTCGCCGTTTGGTTGTGCTGCATACCCCAAAACCGTGCGGCATACCATTATTTTGTCACTTGGCACAAGGTCTCCCTGCTTGATGTCAACCACCACTCATAACCGTCATCCATCACGTTCTTCACAGTAACGATCGCCCGGTTTCGCAACTGATAAATGTCCCTAAAGTGAAAATGAATAGAGGCTCCTTTCGTTTTCTACGACAGCATGCCGCTTAGGCGGAGGTGCGTTCCGGCGGCTGTGTGTGTTCGGTGATTTGAGTGCTGCTCAAATACCGACGAAATATACTTGCGGTCTGTGGTTGAGGCGAACAAGCGTGCAAGTGCCCAAAGATCGGCCCGCCAAATTTGGAATCGACAGCCACCTTGCCAACATCTCTAGCCGTGTAATCGATGTGTTTCTGTTTGCATTTGACCAGCATGGTGTTATGTAAATGCATACTTTTCAAATCTACTTTTTATGTTCGGTTTTCAAATCACGGTGCCAGGGCCCATGCTAAGCGACAACCAATATGAGAAGCGAGATATTGCAAAGCGTTGCAAATATTACCCCTCTAAATCCTGCTGTTGCAAAACATGCCGTTGATCACGAAAACAATTTATTCATACTTTTCACATACTTTCACTCTGGCTTTCCTTGTTTTCATACTTTTCCCACTTCAATATGTTTGTTACTTTTTCTACCTACCAGTTGGCAAAGGAATGCAAAATTCCAAACTTGCTAGAAAGCAGATCGATATACAAACTGGGATTGATTGTTGGTTACGCTGGATTGATCTTTTAGTTTTGATTTTATTTTCTAAGAAAAATGTTGAACTGGTTAAAAAAAGTAGTTGAAATAGCTACAGAATATATTTTAGTGCAAATTATCTATTTATGTAGCATGCAGCCTTGGGGTCGAAATGAAATAACATTTCTTTTTCCCGCTGTTGCTTCATTAACCCATGAAAGCCGCAAAAACAATTTTTATAGATTGTACGGTTTTGGACAGGATTATTAATAATTTAACTGATTGGAACCGATCCCGGTTCCAAAACCGATTCGAAACCGCTCCGGAACCGATTTCGAACCTAGTTCTGGAAACGCTTCAGATTCTGAACCGGCAACGAATTTCGAACCGGTCCTGAACCTAGTTCTGGAACTGATTACGAGCCTAGCTCCGACATCGATTTCGGAACATTCGGAGTTTTCTGGAATAGATTCCGGAAAAAAGTCATCTTGCCCATCACTACACGCGTGCTTTTCCCTATGGGCAAGATGATGCCAGCTTGTAAAATTATAAAACCAAAAAATCTAAACGTTCCGATGAAAATTGTAGAAAGAACATCATTATATTAGTGAAGGGAAAATAATGATGGACCTGGTTTCTCGGGACAGTTACACAAATGTGTCAAACCTGGCCAGGTCCAAAAATTAAAAATACCTGGTTAAACAAGTTACACTGTTAACCGTCTTTTCGATTTTTAGACAACTTTAGTTACTGTCAAATACAAATTAATCCAGTGTTTGTGAAGAAAAAGAAGTGAAGATTCACCAGAAACTTAAGGACAGAGAGCTAAGATATGTTAGAGACTGCATCGTTAGGACGAATTGGGTTGTAGAGTAGGCTAGAACAGGAGAGTGAGAGAGCCTCTCTCAGTACAGCCAGAGTAAAAGTAGCCAGGTTTACGTTACCGCTACTTTTTACAATAAACCAGATACCGGTCTGTTGTAAAAATTCGATACTTTTTCCATCACTACTTTATATCTCAACTCTCGCTGTCGCTTCATAACGAAAGCCGCGCTCGAGGCCAATTGCTGTTTATTTAATTTTTATTACAATATAATTTTATTACAAATGTTTGAGTCATAAAATGATGTCATTTCTACAATTTTATTCGAAAAAATTGTGTTGGGTGTTCCACCCAACATAAAAATGATCCACCTTATTAACAAATTGGTAGGTTTTCATCAGGTCTATAAATAAGTTTTGACGTTTTTTACGGAGTTCCAAAACTCATAGGTCCGAATGGGCATCGATTTTTTCAGAAAAGTAATTTCCGTCACTTTGTACAACCTTTTCCCATCTTTTGGGCAGATTGTGGATTCCTTTATAAAGAAAGCAATCCGATTTGAACGCAATCCATGTTTCGATCCAATTTTTCAGTTCGCCGTAATTCTAGAAGTGCTGCGCAGTCCAGCCACGCTCCATCGAACGGAACAGATGGTAGTCGAAGGGCGCAATATCTGGGCTATAAGGCGGGTGGGGTAAAGCATCCCATTTAAGTGTTTTTAAATAGTTTTTCACCACTGCTGTCAGTATGGTCGGGAATTATCAGGTAGAAAAATGATTTTGTCATGTTTTTTGCCTTTCGGCGTATTGCGGCCGTTTTTCTTTTAATGCTTGGCTCAAACGCATCAGTTGTCGTCTGTAGACATCTTTTGTGATCGTCTGGTTCTGTTGTAGCAGCTCGTAATACACCACACCCAGCTGATCCCACCAAATGCACAACATGACCTTCGCACCATTAATATTCGGCATATAAAGCAAAATTCTCGTTTTTAAAACGTGACAACCACTTTTGACACGTTTTTATTTTTCGAAAGAGCATGGTCACCGTACACTTTCACTAATATTCCATGGCCGAAACTACTTTGTTAACACTTCAGATAAATAACAGCTAGAAGAAAAGAGATCCTGAAGGTGGCACTTCAAAATAACAGTTTTGCCAGATTTTACTAAAGTAAATATTTTAAGTAAACGACGCACGTATAAAAACCGTCAAAACTTATTTCTAGAACTGGTATGATTTTTGTAAGGACGTATTTCTAATTGCGGGACCAGGCAGGGTTACAAACACAACGGACTGTCAAACTAGCACAGTGAGCGTACCACTGGTGAACATTGCAGCCAAATCGGCCAACAAATGGTCTAAATAGCTTTCTAGGTGGTTCTAGCTAATTCTTTTTAATTTACACATTAGGCCTAACAAGTTGTGTTTAAGAAATTCACGGATCTCCCAAAAAATGTTTGACAATACTTTGAATTTGGTTTTGCTGGATTATAAGATTTTGAACCGTCGAAACCGTTTGTCGATAGCACTAATCGTTTTCGAAGCTCAAAGTTGTTAACGTGTCGATTGACACCTCATTTCTCCGTTAGTTTTAAATGCTGAAGCATCAACTTGAATCGTTTATCTACCCTCACGATTAGATCATTGAGCGAGTATCAATGACCAAGCACATGCCAAAAACAAATGTTTCGTCTTGTTTGTCTCTGTTTAATCATTTTCACTCATCACTTTCACTTAATGCCTCAGGAAGTTTCATGTTGAACACGAAGACATAGGAACAATCGTAGTAAGAACAAATGGGCATGAGCAAATTGGTGATGATACTTACGGAAATATTCTTCCACAGCTCATTCGATCTATCCGCCTGCAGCTCGACGACGCCGACACAGTACACGAAATCTGCGTATTTTGCCCGACAGCTACGGAAGTCGTCGTACTCGTATATGCGCGGTAGCTTCGAACTACCCTCAGCTGCACGGGAAGAGACGATCAATAAAATTAGCATCAGTATACGGCAGCTGCACAAACGCCAACGAAGCCGCAAGCCACGCACAGTACTGCTGATGCTGGTGTTCACACAATGCGCCACACAGGGCCATGGAAAGCACTAGTCCACTTCGCACAAGTAGATTCATCCTCTCCGCGTACGATCATACTGCGAGCATCACACCTCTTCGACTGCGGGAGTTATTGGTTTCGAACGACGGCGGTACCTTGCCTTGCCGCGCTTGTGAAATCCTACAGGGCCTGTCCACACTACAACGCCCCACACTCACTCCCAACACCGCCTTCTCACCCACTCTCATCGATGAATCGACATGCACGAACGTCAGATAAACCACACTCGAAACGCCTCAGTGAATATAGCCTGTGCCGAACGCTGGTAAAAAGAGGGGCAGGAAAGAGAAAGGGGGGGAGGGGGGGGGGTGGCAGGCTTCTAAAAAGGTTTGTAACCGGTGGAGCCCTCCCCGCCGTTAATGCAGACACGTGTGAACCCAACTTGTCGTGATTCCTTAACATTGGGCATCGGCTGCTGCACGCTGCAAGGTCCGAGACGCACTGAAGCTTGCAATGCGATGGATTAATTTAAAGACGCACGTGGCACGTATTGTTAAATAGTCGAGCAGATTGTTCGCGATTGCAATGTTTAGCGCGTTTCCTCTCTAGCAAAGAAGCGTATTATTTGTTTGCCAGTTGTAGCACATTCAAGATCACTGACTTGTAAACAGCTATCCTTGTTGCATCATGTGCACAAATGGTTCCTCAGCGGACAACAACCAAAAATGGGGGAAAAAACAGCTTTGGCTGTGAGCCGAGAGATACAAGACTGATCTGATGATGAATGTGTTCTCTAACGACAGATTTTCGATGTCGTTTTTACCATGCCGTTCGCGAGCAACATGCCGTGTGTACATGTTTAACTACATCTTGTTACTAATCGGTATCGTCACTGTGTGAAAATTCACACTCCCTCGGTTATGGACAACGCAAGCCGATCATCTTCCCCAGAGCTGAGGTTGGACGAGCGATGATGTATTATGCAGGAACGCCGTCTGATCTACCGTCACTTGTACGTTGTACATTAACGTGTGTGGGAGGCTCTTTGACGATCGTTCCAATATATTTCGGATGCTATGAGGCACGTGCGCATGGATTTATAATCGTGTCATAAACAGAAACTACCTCAGCAAGAGACAGTAAAACTCAGGCATGTCAAACATGCGGTCCGCGAGGCCCGATGTTTTGGTTAGTTGTGAATATTGTGAGCTGAGGAATCAAAGTAGGCCACCTTGAAATAACACCGTTTGGACACATTCAATTGCGTTAGATGTACTCCGAATCCCCAACTCGGACGTTTTACTTCATGAAAGTGTGAATAACTGTAAAATAAGTGCAAATAACTATTTATCATCAGTATCTCTTTCTACACAGTGTACAGTGTTGCTTACACATAAAAAAAAAACATACCAAACATGTGGTGATTCGATCAATCCGCTCCAGACAGGACCGAATCACTGCATCTGCAGAACGGGTTCGACATATGCAGGAACATAGAACAGGCACGCGAAACTCCTTGAACGCAACCGCAACACAGTAGCGAGAAACGGTACCATCAGGTGGAAGAAAAAGAAGAAGCAGAAGACCTCAGAGTTACGCTGGGGATCTTATAAGACACGACAGTCAAAAGGATGCAGAAATGAGGGCTATTCCAACGTCTCGATTAAAGTAAACATGATCTCGATCACGATTTCGATTGGAGTTTGGTATCATGCAAATCAACTCGATTTAAGTAACAATCGCCCACATTACAGCGTATTTTCATTGCCCATTAAGACCTACCTTTGGGATTCCATCCCATACAAGGTATTTTTCAGTTTTTCGAAAAAGCAAACTATACTGAACGAATATGTGAGTTGTTTTATTTCAGTGCACATGGATCAATTGAACAAAGTTTTACACAGCGTCACGTGATACGCAAAACTCTGAAAATGAAAATGCCTGTAAATGTTCCACGAAGATCGCCATTTCGCAATAGAAGGCACGTGCCCGTGAAATCGGAACACCAAAGCAGTTTAAAATTTCTAAACAATTCAAAGTTGGAAGTAGTTTCGCCGAAATCTACTTCTCACATTCGCCATGGCTTTTCATGTGTAAACTACGACACGCTTAAATCGTTGATGCCTCTTGCCTTTCTGCCTACCGTATGATATTTGTCTTTCATTGAAAATAAACCAAAAGAAAAAAAAAACATCCGGCGTGTTGGGTTATGCTGGGCTATTCAACTTCCCTCGCAAGATTCGACGACTCGGCTCAGAAGACCGTTTTTCGTCGGCACGTGCACGTGTGCACTTAACCCCGTACGGTCTGGCGCCCATTCCCTTGCACACTTCTTTCAATGTCAACGCTGTAAGCTTTCGGACTCTTGTGAGATGGAGCTTAAAGGCCTCTGCTTCAGTATAGTCGCGGCAAGAGAAGCAGCCACACGCGCGTGAGATGCTGCTTGGTGGTTCGCGTCTCTGAAGTGCTGCTTGCGTCCGGCGGTGTCATCTTCCATCGCCTTAGCATGGCGATGCTCTTGTTGATGGTGCTAACCGGCATCATAGCATGCTGTGATGTATCCCGTGAGTGAAATCGTTTAGCTGTGGCGGTTTGTACCGATCTAGGATGCGCAGAACGCATTGGACGTGGCTAATATCGTTCGTATTCGCTTTACTTTCTTGAATGTGAAATAGTTGCGGATCAGACGAAATCAATGAACATCTATCAGTATGACGATTACGACGAGTGCCACAGAGCGTATCGCGATTTTGTGTACTGCACAGCAATAGCGCATTTGCAGCCAAACGCGAGCTCAGAGGTTTGGCGTGATATAGAGGTAAAATTTGTGCTTGTTATACTTAGTAAGCGATGGTAATTTAAGACGGCAACGGTGTTCGATTTTAACCACCGGGAAGAAGTGTTACCGTTTCTTGGGAAACAATTCAAGTAGTTCTAGCAAGTGTAATATGTGTGTATTAACTTTTTGTGAACTAAAAAAAACAACACATTTAACCGAGTAAGCCCGGGATAAGGCCAAAACTACAGGGAGGAAATGCCCTGAGAACAAAAATGTCGGTCAGTGCATTTAGGCACTGACAATACGGCCACCAAGGCCGTCATACTTAGAAATAAATAAAAAAAATAAATAAAAAAACAACACAGAAAAACAAAAAATAATAATTGTCGGTCGAAAGCTTTAGCATTGGAACAGTGAACCATGAACAAAGTTGTCGTTTAAATCAACATAAAACGATAAGTGTTTTGAGTTAAGGACACTTAAAGGCCTAACATAAACTTCGAAGTGTAACATTGGCACACACACACTTATGAGCCATTTGACCTTGTTGGTACTTTGGAGCGATGATTATTCGGAACGTTATACCTAACCCATATGCTATTGAAATTATCACGTCGAAAAGCTTGCCTGGGTGATGTGCTTGATTTAAATTTTATAAATTGAAAGCTATGTCGTTAAAAAAACTATTCTAGTTTGTGATGTTATACCTTCTCCAGTTAGATTGGCATTACAACATACTATGGGATCCGTTAAGACAAAATAAAACCACTTTTTACAGAAAGCTAAACAAACACCATCGCATATGAATAATTTGTGTAATAGTCGTCTAATAGATTTTCATCTTTAATTTCCTTTTCCTTTCCTAATTTTGACTTCACTCAATTTAATTATGTTTGCTTTTTTGGCCCATTGAGGATTTGATATAGATCCGATCGACCTCTCCATTACTTCATCATTCTTCTTTATACCAATCGTTGTGGAAATAGCAGTCAAAACAAGAGCAAACAAAATCGGTAACAAGAATTGGGAAAGCAAACCTGATCAACCTCCGAAGGGTCGCCCATGATGATGATTTCCAACATTGAATGCTGGAAAATCATAAAAAAGTGCTGCCGTCACAAAACATATGGAATGCCGTGTATTTCGCTTTATTAGTTTTTTGTATGTTTCTCCATTGTTGGCCCCTTTTTTGTTATGCTATTTGCTTTGTTTGTTTAATTTCTTTGTTTAATTGGTTCCTGTTAAGTTTAGGGAATGCATGAGATAATGTTATGCGACCTGCATGGTTGATTTAATCAACCTACATTGCCATTACTCAATTAATTTCATGATTATTAAATTCGATGATCGGTCTTCTAATTTTGAAAGGGCTAAAGCAAAAGTGCAAAAAAATATGTTTTGTTTTTTTAAATAGTTTATTAATTATGCAATTTCATTATGTTCGTGATGGCAACTAAACGATTTAATTGTTCTTTTAACACCTAGAACATTTTTAAATCCTAGACGAACAGTTGGTAGACATTTTGAGCTGGTTAAATTGTCAGACTTCACTGTAGAGCTATGTGCGAGTTATGTGAATACATGTTTCTTTATATTTGTGTGAAACACACAACAGAAACAGAATTGGATACATTTTCTAAAGACCAAATCTTCTGATTTGGTCGCTCCAATCACAGTCTGTAATGGGACCTATTTTGATGAATATGGAAACTACATTGAGCTTAAATGTTATTTCTGTATGTAATTTTAACTGTTATTTCTTATTTAAATAAATCATCCATTTTTGCTTTTTGTAAACAACAACTGAACTGTTGTCACAACATATTTGCTTCGTTTTTTAGCCACTGTTCTACCATTAAATGAGATGCGAATTACTGCCTTCTTCATTAACGTTGCTTGCTATATCCTACCGTTTCTGACTTGCCATGATTTACCGGATCCGTAGCTAAATGAATGTACAGATTACCTCTCCGTCCCTACCCCACCGGTAGTGGTCACGACGTGAATCACAATGCATTCTATAAGAGTAGAATAATTTGTCAATGAACTAGTACTTCACACATGTTTATAAGACTTTACATTTTTCATGTTTTATCCACCAAATTCATGCGGAACGATGAATCAACAAGAATTATTCTAAGCACCCACGCCATTTCGATCGCCGAAAAATCGAAGTTGGAGCATGCCTCCCAACCTGTCGGATCGGCTTCCAAAGTGCCGCACACAACGTATCGGCCGAGCTGCAGCACTGCATTGAAGAACGACTATGGCCCCAGTATCATTTGAACTCATCCGTCGTGATCTTGCACTGCGCTTCTGCCAGCGATTCACTTACCGCTTCCAGCGATGGATTAAGTGCGTAGATACGAAGGCTGATGGTTAATTGAAATGATTGCTAATTGCCAACTTGTTTAATCACTAGATGCTGCACAGATTGGATTCATTTGCTTTGCGGTGGGTGCTCTAGTTTTAGTGATCTCCGCTACGCTTCTAGACGATCCACGTGATACGGGCGCAGTCAAAAGGTAAGTGAAGAGGTTTGTGTTTAAATGTGTAACCCGCTCTGTCTGATGTGTAGTTTTCCTCCAATCCAGACCCTTCACACTTTACACCAACATGGTACAATCCTTTTCGCTGTCGCGCAACCTGTCCCAGCTGATCGCCAGAGAGACGAGACCCGGCCTAAGCCTACGGCACCTGGATGGCATACGCGCGCTAACGATGATGATAATACTGCTAACGCATTCCTCCATCCCGTTGATAAGGATGCCACTGAAGAATGTCGACCAGCTGGAAGCGCAATTCGATGAGCCGTGGTTTCCGATGGCAATGGCCGGCAATACGTACACCGTACAAATCTTTTTCGTCATCGGTGGCCTGCTGCTAGCAGTGAACTCGCTGGAGCAGACCAAGAAGATGTCACAATCCGGATTGCTGTACTTTATGAATCGTGTAAAAATTCGACTAATCAGGTAAGCCACCTCAGCGAGCATTGGAATGTAACCGTTTGCTGCTTCCCTTTCATACCCATTTAACCTTACCACCAAGAGAGCCATTTCCAATTGTTTATCGAGTATCATTTCACAATACCGACAGCTTTACCTTTATTTGGTGTGGTGGTTTGTTTTGTTTGCCAAAGCAAGCTTGCCTACTCCCTTATACATTGCATAGACAGCGTTATGGGCAGCAACGCACTATCCGTTCCGTTCGTTTTGTTTATCTTACACGTAGTCAGGTGACGCAAGTTCATCCGCAAGGTGTAGGATGTAAACTTGGAGGAAGGCAAAACAAAATCTCCCTAAAATGTCCCTCAACATGGTTGGAATGCTGTACATTGTGTTAACGGATGGGTTTTTACGTTCGATGCACACGCCGAAGCTTATCATGATCAGTGATGTTCAAACTGAATGACAACTATCTGTTTGGTTTATAGAAGAGCACACTTTTTCGCAGCTAATGACAAGAGTGCAAAAGAGCTCTTAGAAGATAAGATTACACTAACTTTAATAACGTTTAGTCTTTGTACAATCCGTAAGATAACTATACGGCCACCGCTTTTTGCGAATAACACGAAAACTTGAAGAGATAGATGAATGTGATGTTCCACAAAGTCTATGCTAATGTTTGAGTGATGTTAATTGTTACGAACAATCGCACCAATGAGCTAGTAACCTAAACTTGTAAAATATGAGAGGATTTATTAAAAATATGTTTAAAGTTTTCCCCATGTTTGGAAGTATGCCGGCTGCTAGCTCATTGATGCGATTGGTTTCCGTTTTTCTTTGCGACGCATTTGAATGCTTAATATCGCAAATAAGCGAATTTTCGACTACTTTCATCATTATTTGAAACCATACATGGTTTGAAAGGGTTTGTTTTCAATGTCAAACAAAAAAATAAAAAATAAAACAACCAACCAAAATATGTAACAAACAAAAATAGAACTCAAATCTCAGAGACTCAAAGATCAACAAACACGAAATGTCGCACATAAAATCAGCCCATAAGAGGTCGTAATACGATTTTTTCATCTTCATCTTTTTCATTTTTTTATCTTAAATGGTCCTGTATAGTCATGTAACATGAACCAATTCGGGTCATAGCAACAAAAAAAATAGTAAAGCAATTAGAAAACCATGAAAGAATTATAAAAAGACGTATTTTTCAATTTGCTACAACTTTGTAAAACATCAATGTTATCTATTACTTCAAGTGTTCGTTTGATTCTCAAAAACATGTCGTATAGTTATGTTACGTGCTGTATTTCAGATTCTGATGTTTTCTCATCGATTTCCTTTTAAATCTACACTAGTCAGTGCGTAAGTGGTGTAAATTTATGTTAGTTAGATCGGTTAAAAAATGTCAAAAATAGCTTTAAGGTGCATTAAAATATGAGACTTTCGGCGGAAACCGCTTGACGACGATACCTCTAACCGTTTTCGTGTATTCGAAGCTCGTATTTCAAAAGTGATAATGGACACATAAAAAGACGGTCGGTAATAGCAAACCTACTAAAATTTGTTTCCGATACAATACAAATTTGAACTAAAATTTTCATTTCATACCTCAGCTAGAACGAGACTATATATCACTTACTATTACTTACATAAAAGTTAGGTGAATTGTTATCAATAACCTCTCGAACAATGATCATTTCACGTTTTATTATCAATTTGTTTTCCATTGCTCGTGGCTCTGCCTTCAATCAACGCTCTTTTTAGTCAAACTTTCTACTTACGCTGAAATGGAAGTCAGGTTTCGGAACGAAGAGACCGTGAAACTCGGGAACATGCTTTGTATTGTTTCGACATAACAATTATCACATTTATCAGGCATTTTACCGAGGAGTCTTTACAAACATTGACAAAAACAAATTCCGTACATAAGCAAGGACTGCAATGACGAAAAATTTCCGCCACGTTTCACAGTTCTACAATGAAAAACGACGAGTATATCCTATTGTTTCCAGGTATTGACATTTCCCGATGGGCTCTGCTCAGGACGTTCGAAACATTTATGTAATTGTGTTCATTCGTTTCATTTTGTCATTTCAGAATACTGCCGCTGTATCTCTTTGTGATCCTATTTCACGCCTCATGGTACCCTCGGCTGCACGAAGGGCCGATCGGTGATCGGTTCAAAGATCACTGCACTACCAACTGGTGGACGAATGTAGTGTTTTTAAATAACTATATCAATCGTAGTGAACCGGTAAGTACCCCAATGTGATATGAATCTATCGGTATAACAATTGACGTAGACATTTGAATATTTGACGTAAAAACATTTTTACCGTTACAGTGCATACAATTCGCTTGGTATCTGGGAGCTGATTTTCAGCTATATCTGTTTGGTACCGTGCTGATGATGCTAATGCGGTAAGATGCCTGCTTCCTTTGTTTTGTTTTTCAAACATTCTAGCAGTACGAATCTTGTGTTTACTTAGGATTCCGAAACTGATGAGACCTATCATAGTGTTTATGGTGGTAAGTGCCATTTTGGTTCCAGCTGTTGTTATTTACCGTAACAATTTAGATGCCACAGTGATGATGATTTTAAGGTGAGTGTAAAAATAACAACAATATTATTTAGGTAAGAAAAATAAATGAAATATGAGAAGAACTCCTTTGAAGTTGAACTGTATTAATACACTTCGTTATACAATATTGTTTCAAAAACTGCCTCCAGAAATCGAAACAGTGCGTAGGGTTTAACATGGTTAAAGATGTTTGTTTGACATTGTTTGTAATTTGGCGACCAGCGATTTTGTTGACCGCATTGTATTTTTTATGTTTTTTGTGAGTCTTTTCGGTTGCTATCTATGCAAGGTTTCACTGTATCGGCTATTTAGGTAAAACTGAATAGAATATAATATATATGTTGACACGTCAAAACCGCTCCGGTGAAAATAGTATGAGGGTAGATAGGCGCGATGTATATATATGAGATAAGTGAAATGTTTCATTCGATAATTAAATGTTTCGAGAACAGTCGAGGACTACAGCGGGAGAGCAAAACGGTGAACGAGAGAGAAGGATCGACCTTTGACCACGAAAAGATGCGGTCACAGCGGTCAAAAACGGTTAGAAGCAAAAGAGAACGCAAAGGCAAGAACACGTTAAAGTGTCGGAGTTTTCAAAAGTTACAAGAAAATACAAACTCTACGCTCCTCGGAGATTTCCTTGTGCGTTTAAATTTTTTTTGGTTTGCTATCGCAACAATATAATTGAATGATACACAAATAATAAGCTAACTCCAGCATGGAAATTATACAACATGGAATTGTACATGGAATACAAGTGCTAAAAGGATGCAAACAACGGACACTTCGCGGAAGTCTTCGACGACAAATTACCCAACAGTTCTTTAAAAAGTTTGATTCTAATCGATTGGTTTGGTGAAAATTGATAGCCATAGTAGTCCATTCAATAACGGTGCACACAGTTCCTTTGACAGGGTTGTACCGTTCACTCACCTCGCTTCGCGCAGAGGGACCAGTGTTAACTTTGCGCCTATCTAATTATTTCCAACTGTGTGCTGCTCATTTCGCAGGTACATTCTTGAAGAAATTCGAACATTACCTTACTACCTGCGAGTATACATTCCGTTCGAGACGA
Source organism: Anopheles dirus (assembly GCA_000349145.1). NCBI lineage: Eukaryota > Metazoa > Arthropoda > Insecta > Diptera > Culicidae > Anopheles > Anopheles dirus. The sequence goes on along the minus strand of KB673246.1, from coordinate 110,840 downwards.
ATGCTGGCAACTATTTCTTCGGCATGCTGGCAGGGATGTCGTATTTCCACTTGAAGGATCATCCAGCAGCCACGAGCATCCTAAAGGTACTGTTCCAAATCCTATCGTATCGAATCGTTCTTCGTCTGTTATTTAATCGCCTTCGTTTACATTTGTATCATTCCAGCTGCGATACCTGATGCCAAGCAGTGCTGTGTTTTTTATTGCTATGAACGCTCTGACCATGGTGCTTCCTCAGGATCATTTGGCCCAGCCATCGCTTGCCCTGGCGGTCTTCGGATCGATGCTGAAAAGTGCATGGGGATTATTTTCCTCAATTGTACTGCTGCATATGGCTTTTCAGAAGACACCCTCGATGTTGGTCGCGACGCTGCAACACCCAATTCTGCTGGTTGGTTCCAAGCTAAGCTACAGCGTGTATCTGGTGCAGTACGGCATAATTTACGCCGTGTACAAATACGTTACTTACCCTCTGATGTACGACGCATTCACCATAGTAAGTTTAGCTGAGCAGAGGCTGCTACTGGGAAACGGAAAAGACATGCGACTCATTTGTTTGCTTCCTTTTCAGCTTCTTTTTACAGCGTCTGTTGTCAACATAACTTTTCTCATTGCTTTTCTATTGCATTTATTTATTGAAGTACCTTTTAATTTATTTCTCAAACGAATCCTCGATTGATCAATGGCTCTACTCTATCCAAAACACTGCAATAAATCAATAATGACAGGCACTGTTGCGTTTTTTTTAAATATTTTGCATCATGGACCAAAGTATGTGTGTATGTGTGTGTTTATCAATATATTTTACTGTATGTCGTTCCTCTATGATTGACTTTTATGATAATAATGATGATCGATTTTAATGCTGAATATTTCCATTAAAGACCAACAACTTTTTCACTTAACATTTAAGAAGCAGCACAATAACTTTAACTAAAAGTAGTTGCCATATAGTTCACAGTTGCCGTTGAAGATGATATGTCCTACAGATTAATTTGAGAAGGAGTAAGTTATGTTTCAATATAGGATTTACTAAACAAAAATTAAAGTAGTGCCATCGAAGTGCATATTAATTTTTTGTGTTATACGTATAGCCCCAGATATGTTTTGTGTTATACTGTTAACAGATACGATTTTATGGTCCGACATTGCCGAATTCCGGATTTTTGTGGTCCGAATTCATTAAATTAATTCCTAAAACTAATGTATAATGTTTTTTATCACATTCATCATCAGTGATCGTGATGACAAATGCATTGTTAACAGGTAATACATACAACTACATAAAAAGTTGGGAGGAGGGGAAGCAAACAATGCATGCCACGTTTAAAATATATCTTAAAAATATATAAACTACAGAGTCGGACAAAACAATAGGACCACCTATTAGTAGGATTTAGAAACCACTTTTGATAGTTATAACTGGTTGAATACTTTATTTATTTTTGGGAAGCAGCTAAAACATCTCTGCTAATGACTGAACAATTGCTTCTCACTGTTTTTCCCAGAGTTATTGATAGAAAAAAGAATTACTGAAAAAAGTAAAACATAATGCGAAAAAAATATAAAATCACCCATGATATAGGGCTTGAAGAAATGCATTTTTGGGAATGTTTCGGGCATTTCCTCCCGAAATGCGTCATGTACAAAGTAGTTAGTACCTTGTACTGTTTTGGGTTTGTTTGGGAGTGCTTCGGGAATTTCCTCCTTAACACTAACGGACAAATCTGGTGTCAATTGACACTTTTGCAACTTTGAGCTTCTATAACTCGAAAACGGATAGAGATATT
>KB673246.1:49312-108996 GCA_000349145.1 Anopheles dirus | reverse complement strand
AGATTAAAGGATTCAGTGGAGTACCTGATGTCGGGTATTTCCAATCGGCTGATGGGATTGGGATCTGGGTATTTCCAATCCGGGTTTGCTGGGTACGTTGGCGGTATGGCGACAGTTGGTGAATTGCTCTTAAAACAATATGCTGGATCGATGTGGGCGGGAAGGACATTTTATGGTGATGTCTAGATGAGCGGCGTGTTATGCGTCCGTGGTCTATTCTTCAGGTAGGCGTCAAAATAGGGTGCATCCGGTGAATGGGTAGTGGTGACGAATGTTAACTCATGCAAGTAGAACGAGACGAATAAGTGGTGTGACAGTGCACACCATTATAATAGCAGCGGTATCGATGCCGTCGGGCCGAAAGGGGATAAATAGAAGCGGAGAACGGGCTTCGGCTCTCTTTCAATACCGCTAGCTGAAGAATAAAAACTAATTTTGCGATCTAACGATCGGTACACCACCGAAAGGACGATCTACATTATTATCTCCGGCTAGAGACACTCACAACAGCGGCCTTTTTCCGAAGAACCGCTCGGACTCTTTGCAGCGTCCGAGCAACTAATTACATCAAATATCACGGATTTTTTTTCATTTCAAAGTCAATAGTTTGCCGATGCTTAGAAAAAAAAAATCAGAGTAAAAGCTTAGTATCTGCATCAAACACCGATGTTTTCAAATCTGACTATTGGGTGGTCCTATTGTTTTGTCTGTCACTGTACATGGTGCATCAGTTTTTTAACTCGAGTGTGCTCCTTTCATCTTTGACTTCTCTTTGTATTCTGCTGTAAGTCTGAAAGTCTTTAAGAAACCGGTTACTTATGGAATCCTACGAAGTCTAGGTTTTTTGATTCGATCCTCATTTATCAAACACGATGAACGTCTAAACCCATGAGTATTTTAAAAAATACATCCCAACTAAAGCAGGACTCTATGAGCCGTCGAACAAGACATCGAACAAAACATACACGGATCAAATCCAAGTAGTCATATGAAGGTACTCCGTCAGACATGCCAGACATGCCTGACAAACAAGACATCGAATGAAACAGTTTGGTTTTGTCTGGCATGTCTGATGCCCATCTTGAAGCTGTTTAAACCTTGCGGTTTCATCCTGTTAATTATCCGAAGTTTGATATTGGCGGCTGTTTGTGTGTTCGTATGTTTACATTCGAAAATTTTTGATAATTTACACGATAGTGTCGTGTTTGTCGTGCTTGTCTGACGCTTCATATAGCCATGCCTAAGCATACGAAACGAACGAGTAAACGATATTGTTTATCGTGCGGGTACAAAGCCGGAAGGTACACAGTAATTAATTTTTTGGTGCAAGTACATTGTACATCTAACAACAACCGAGTCTAGTACTAAGGAGATTAAAGGACTACGGATTGTACAAGCACCGAAGATGGCATACTTGTGAAAAATTGTATTGAACCTCAAAGTATTTAAAGAACGAATCAAACGACTTCAAACGACGTTTCAAGACCAATTAAACTAGCAACGAGGCGATCGATTTAGGAAAAGGATCGCCCATTAAAGTCAAAGCGCCTACTGCGCAGCTTACAGAGTTTTCATAGATTTTGTTATAAGGCGCTACAAGCGATCCTTCGGTCTTAGCCTGCTGCAGAAGTGTCCCAAACCGCCCAACCTCTTGAGTGCCGGTGTCAGCCAATCATAGCCCGACCGTTCTAGGGAAATTTTCCTGAAAGAACTTGACAAATACAGTACATACCAATTTTAATAAACAAGGAGAAAAAACATATTTCACTTTTGACATTGATTTCGTGTTATCTTCCAACTTTAATTTCTCATCGAAAGTAAATGCACAACAAAAGAAAGAAAAAAACTTACGAAGACATTTTTTGACGACGAATCTCCGGGGCAGCAGAGAAACGGCGTACATATTTGCAACAAACCTCCAAGATCGTGATCCGATCGAGCAGGATAAAATCGGTATAATCACATTTTCCGTTTTTGATTGCAACGAGCAATATGTCAAGTGATACAAATTATAACGAAAAATCTAAAATTTTAGTATAGTTTGGTAAATGGATCCATGTATTATCAATTTTCGTTTTCCGTACTGTATTCTCCCTTTTCAACGGGTAATTTAAATTATTCTACTCGAATCTACTGCGCTTCGAGCAACTCTTCGAGCTTACTTTTTCTGGAACTCGAGCAGTTTTGGAACATAGCGCTCTATGCGGCGAATGTCAGAAGCGAATGCAGCATCTTCGTGTTCGTGTTGTTCCTTCTTCTTCTTCATTTTACAAAAAAAACGCCAACTGCTTTATCCGTGCACGCAAACGGCGCTCATTTTTTGCCTCTCTACGAACACTCACGGCACACAATCATCTGCGCATGGATTGGTAGCAGGATGTGCGAGTGTATGGGTGGTTTTTTGTTCACATGATGTTTGAAAACACGCGCTCTTTCGGTCGTTAACCCCAAAGCGACACAAAAAAATGAATAAAACGTCATAACAGTTTGTGCGCTCCGGTTTGCCTCTCTCGTTTGCTCGCTTTTGCTCACGAATAATCACTCTCACTCAATCGGACCGTTTGCTAGCACGCACTGCCCGTGATACTGGGATCCGGTTGCCGGAATGCCGTGAAAATAGTGTCTCAGACGTAGTGTTTTGCAAAGTGCATTAAAAGGTTTAAACTTTCCCCGACGCTATGGTGCTAGTGACACTAGTGCGTTGCACGTGTGGTAAAGCGGAAGGTGCACAATTTGTATTCCCGGTTTCTGCAGAATCCTTCGGCTCATTGTTGCGGGAGACGCTTCTCTTTTGTTCTCCTCTCATTCTGCACTCTATTTTAAGAGAAAGAGAAAAACAGTTCGCTTTCGGTCCCTTGCGTACGTTCAGAGCAGCGCGCTTGTCGTCCTCATCCCTCTGTTGGTGTTCCCGTTGCGTATCATCGTTCCATTCATCGTTCCCATCCATTTGAAGCCGCTCAGTTCAAGCGTTAACAGTTCGGGAACAGTTTTTGGTACCTACACGGCGTTCCGCCTCGCGGCCGGCTTTATTTTGAATCGAACGGATTGGTTGTCGGTGCAAAGTGCATCGAAAATAATTATAATATTCAGTACCTCTGCGTGGTGAGGAATCTGAGTTGCGTCGAATGCTGCTGCTAGAAAGTGTACAGTGAAATTGTCGCTACAGCTCGCTACAGTTCAAAACCAATCCATGTAACCCTGTTGGGGCAGAGTGAGTCGCTCGGATCGCGGCATATCGGAGAAGGCGTTAGCCAATTTCAGCATTGCTAATAAGCAAAGGCTGCTACGATGCCGCTGTTGCTAGTGCAGAAGTTTGTTTTCAATCGAAAGAAACCTAACCGGTGTGTTGAAGCGGCTCGGTGGTATAGCCCGGAAATGGCCTGTTATTTTGACTACCCGTAGAAGTAGCAGGGGAAAAAATTGTGAAACGAATTGATTCACCGTATTCGTCGTCGGTCTAGTGAACAATACTTTGTTCAGTAGTGTCGATATAGAATGTCAAGTGTTTACCCCCCTACCCGTAGAAGATGTAACAAGATCTAAATGTGATAAAATATTCGTGATGATTCCAGTGTTCTGGCCGATAGAGCGGTAATAAGTGTCTTTGTGCAAATGATACGGTTTCAAACGGTTTCAGAAGTCCGTCACAACTCTTTCGGTGTGGAACAAGTGAAATGTATGCTTCCGCCTGTAGTTCCATGGTTGTGTGAGTTAAGCAAAGTAATCAGAAGGTGAGGATGTGTGCACTGTGAATCGTATGGTGAGAATGTGTTCGCTTCAAAGGTAACCGACTGTTTCTACCGTTTCTGCGTTTCTGCTCCATCTCCTGATAATGCTGCAGGTAGTGCAATTGCACTGTCGCATGTCGCATAAGATACGAAAATATGCTACCTACCATTGAGCTGGTTAGTTGAATGGAATATCAACTATTGAAAGCTCCCCTCCGCACTCCTGATAAGATCCCATAAGTCACGATTGGAGAGGCGCAGTGGGAATGTTTGGAAGCTCGGAATGAATTGTAGGAAGCAATGTATGTACATAATGTGCTGAAAAGGTTAGTGACCAGCTTCAGCATCACTTCCGGGCAATGCGGTTTAATGTTGTTATGGCACTCTCTCGCTTCCTCATTTTTTCCTTAGCAATCAACCTCTTTCTCTCGCTCTCGTTCTCTATCCCTCTCTGTCTCACTCGTAACACTCTGTCTCTGTCACACTAGAACACACACGCACACACACGAACATCCTTTAGTGTACTTTCTCCGTCCCATTCCGGCACCCGATGGTCTGCTTCTAATTGAGTTTATTCTCATTAGAAAATGCCTTTTGCTTTCTCTTAGTGAATCGACTTCGACGAGTCCGTTCTTATAGAATCCGTGTTTTCTACTGCTGCCAAAACGCCCTGCTCGTGTCTATTCCACTCCGACGAAGGGCGCAAAAGTACAAACACTCCCGTTAGGTATTGACATTGGTATATTCAGTGAAGGCACTCTAATGTACATTTTGCATCCATCATCAGATGAAAGGGAAGCAAGAGAGTGTCCATTGACCGCTTGGCTAGCAGATTGTTGAGCACCGAGTTCATCAGCGGTTGGAAACGTTCGTTTGAATGTATTCAACATCTTGGAGCCTTGAAGCTTTCCAGATTTCATTCTTTATGTGGACGAACGCTCTGATTTCAAAAATAATCACAAAGCACAGTTTGTTAAAAAATATTTCTATTTCTCACACAACAGTCAACCGAAGTTGCAATTTACTGCTCCACTAAAGCTCCTCTGAAAATTCCCTGCAAATCGGCAGTTGTATGGAAAAATCATTAATATTTCGGCGTAATAAAAAAGGAACGACAGCATTTTGTTTAAATGCCTGCAATGGATACGCGCCAGCCCTGTCGTTACATCGAGGAGGAGGAGGCGGTCGTCTCCTCGGGACTCGAGAAGCCAGAATCCGCCGGTATTGGGGCTCACGCTTCTAGAAGTCACGCTGCTGCATAACGGCCGCACCAACACAACGCTGTGCGCACTCCGTCGAATACGCGCTCCATTCCACACGTTCATTCCGCCGTCGCTCCAACCCGCCGGCGCCAGACGCAGCGCGCTGGCGATAGCTGGATCCATGTTTTATAATTAAATATGTGTCAAAAGAGCAATAGCCTTTTCTCCACGCCGTTTTAAGGTTGCTCGAGGATGTTGCCCTCGATTCGCGCGCGCCGGTCTCTTGTGAGCGCGCGAGTACCCCCGCGACGGGATGAGCGAGAGAGAGAGCAAGAGAGCAAGATCAACGTCGCTCTTTTGTTATTACTCACGTGTTTCGTGCGGCTCTCATGGGCGGTGCATTGGTGTGTGTGTGTGCGTAGTTTTTTGTTGTTGCTATTTTTTCTTCTTGTACAAACTCTCCGCGCCTACTCTGACCGTGTGCTTGCTCAGGTTGATGCCGCGAGAATTGCAATTGCAACCGAAAACATCACGAGCCCGATGATCCCAGGCAAACCAGGTGCATTTCTGATTATGACGTGTTTTTTTTATTTCACCTCGCGCGAGGCATTATTTTGCCTACGCATGGCATGACGGCTGCGGACTTGGGTGCGCTTTCAACTTCTCGGTACACAAATAGATCCAGGCAGGACCCACCCAGTAGTGTCTGACCGTGGCGACATTTTGTATGCACTGGCGGCAATGGCGCTGCCATGGCTAGATGTTCCTGCCTGAGTCTGAGTCTATTTTTGTTGGAACGAAATCGGCGAGAAGCAAGCGCACGACGCATTTCCGGGTACGATCCGAATTGCGGCTACCGTCCACAAGCAGACGCACTCGGCGTTTATCGTAACGATTCGATGGCGCTCAACCGCATGGTAGGAAGGCAAGTGAGTCAGGATTTTGTTTAACTTCACGACGTAGATCCTCATAAGGCTTTGTGCAAGTGCCCTCACCAGAAATAAGAAACCGAATTGCCAATCAAGCAGCGTGAATTTGTGAAAACAGTCCAGTGCCCAGCTCGCGAGGATCGTGAATATTTATCGTGTGTTTACTTCTTTTAGAACGCGATAGAGGATGTGAAAATTGCGTGTGAAAAATAGAATGCAAGTACGCACTGAAACTTGTACGGGATACGGATGCAGCTTGTGCAGTGTTGTGTGGCGGTGTTGTGAAAGTTTAAAACCCCGAAGCATCTTACCGTAATCTGGGCGCAGCGTACAGTGAAATTGATGAATTTATCAGTGAAGTGTCGAGTTTAGGAGAGGAATTTTGTTTAGCCTTCGTGCACAGATTCAAGCAATGGCCGACGATAATGGTTAGCTACAAGAATTTAAGGTGAGTGTTCCATTTTTCATATCCATCTGAATAAAATCGTAGTCATCAATGAACGAATCACTACACACCTCTAAAACGAAGAAAAGCTTTTCAAACGTGTTTACTAGAACTAGAACTGATTCATTGACTAGGTTTTTTTAGTGGCACGTTCGACAGGGTATCGAAGAAAGTGCGCAGATATTGTGTTTGAATCGTAAATAATTGCATGCTTTTTATGTTGTATCCGTTCCTATACCCGTTAAGAGATGGCCATGAAATTAAGCTTCCAGAGCCATATTGCACACGTTGGTTTGGTATGGTTTTGGTGGAATACGATTTCCTATTCGTTAGATAAAATAGAACTGGTCATTCGTTGCAATGAAAACCATAGTGATTCGCGTTTTTTCCTTATAAAATAGCAGCAATTTGCGTCGACAAACTCTAGAGTTGTGGAGTGGCTCTAGAGATAAAGTCTCTAAAGTTATAATGACCATGCAAGATTTGAATTCCAAGAGAAGGTTGCATCAAACACATCTAAATAGTTGTAAGTTTACGTAACAACATACGAGATGAATTGTAGTAAATTATTGCATATTTGCTGCCATTAATTAGTTGAACTACTTTATGGATGTCATTAGGGTCTATTATGAAACTCTAGAGGAAGAGTCTAACGGAAAACGCAATTACTAAGTACACTGTAGTTTCAAACGTGAAGCAAAACTAAGAACCTAATACGAATTTTATCATGATTAAGAATTCTATAAACCATTTCCCAATCTATCAAGTATGGTTTTAACTACCTAACATCAATTAATTTCCGTTTAAATATATAGGTTTTGTTAGAGATTTTTCCGTTTAAGTAACCGGCCCCATTGTCAAATTGTCGCCTCAACTGCACAAGCTTCCAAATTTCACAAGTTTTCAAAGAAAGAGTAGATCGGAAGGTTTTGAGACACACACACACAGACACGGAGACACGGGAAGAAGAAAAAATTTGGGATCTGCATCGCCCCTACGGTAGGGTGACCTTCGTTTATCAACCTTGATAAGAGTTCTCCGTCACACACTGCTGCCTCGCGCGTTGCGTTGCGATATTTTATTGCCAAACTAGCGCATAGTCGAGTGTGTGGAGGGTAGGTGGTGACAGCATGGCCCGGTGGGTGGCAAGGTGAGGTGAGCAGAAAATCAACGTTCGCCTATCAACACAAAACCTACATCATCATCACCATCAGCAGCAGCAACACCGGCAAATTCTACGTTGACGTGTTCTTGCTTGCTCTATCGACCATTATATGGCGTACTGCTGTCGCGACTTTGCTAGTGCTGGGAGAGATATCGACGGTACGATAGAGCGAGAGCAGGGCGACCGAGCCAGATAGCGCTACCAGGGTCAATGAACTTTTGTATTATAGATACGCAGGCCGATCCATTCGCCTGGTGGGTGCGTACGCGAGCGCGAACCTGCCGGGAGAGGGGATGTGTACGAATGTCGGCGGATGGGTAGGGTGCGTACGATGGGAGAAGCGCTCGCGCATTCGGTTTCCGTGTTGCTAATTTTTGGTGCGGAATCTCAGTTTTCGTTTGCCTCATTTCACCATCTGCCCACATTGATTGTGATTTCGCTACGAAATCGCGCGGTGGCATATGTAACCGGTGTGTCTAGTAATACCCAGCTCTCACAAGCGTTACGAGGCCGAACGGCGGGGTTGCAGGAGGTTTAAACAGGCTTTAAGCAACCTTGACATGGCCTTGGCGGTGATGCAGTGATAAGCTTTCTGATGGAAGAGATTTTGCAACTTGCTAACATTAAATTGAATACCCGTTCATGTTTGTTCTATGTGACCAAATTTATCTTTTATCGCTTTGAATTCAAAAAATGCAAACCCTGCTTAGAGACGAAGGTCACCACCTGAAATTCTGTTCTGCATGATTTCTGTTCGGCGGATGCATTTGCGTTGTTTTCGGCATGCTTTGATTATTTTCAAATCCAATAAAGGCTACTTGGACCACTGTGTGGACTGTGTATTGCACCCGCCAAGAGATGGCGCAACTCAATCAACACGGTAGTTGCCAATGGAAGCATTTTGCCAATAGCTACTAATAGATTTTGTGACTGACAATGTTTTCCCACTGTTCTTGTGAGTGTAGTATGTCATAGGACGGGGCATGACCATGTAGGTCCTTACACTACCAAAGTAGACGTAGTCCTTAATAAAAATCTAGGGAATAGTTCCCAAATATATTTTTTGTTCTATTGCGAAGAGTGGGCCGAAGATTGCGGATGTGCTCACAAGTCGCTCGTAAACAAAAGTTCCTTATCGAAAGTATCTCCACTGAAGAGGTTGGTTGGCATGTATGCGTGTTTCCTCATTGTTTGCGTTTAATCGTCTGCGTGAGAAAGCTGAGGTGATATCGTGACATGCTTTTAGCGACTGATACTCTATTTTGATGATTACTTACGTCATTAGGTGTGTAGAGAAAGGGTCACAAAAAAGCATGTCCACACTTTTAGGCATGATTAAAGATTGACCGTCCATAATGTAAGGTTATTCGTAAAAAAAGCTGCACAATTTAAAGAGCGGCAATTATTAGGGTCAGCCGGGGAAGTGATTTTTTGTTGTGTAGTGCCTAAACTGGAACGGGATAGGAAAATCTTTGAGTAGACATTTCGAATCACCAAAGCCAGCTTACAAAATGAGGATTCCGGGTTTTGTTTTATTATATTCTATTGTGACAGCTGACGATAATGTCGGGGCGTGTGTGTGTGTAGGAGAAAATGCTATCTTATCTTTGTGCAATTGGTGCGATTTTTTGGTTTGCAATTTTGTTCAGGTTAGTTCTGTTGTAGATCCCAAACGCTACATTATCAGAAGAGCAACCCTGTGATAAGCACACACGGAGCGTTAGTGCCCATTGACGGGTGGTACGAACGAAGCCTTTTCGATCCGTTTGGTCTGTCTGTGGGTTCCACACATAACACATTGGTATTTCGTCTACGCTAGCTTTTGATTTTGGACGATCCAAAACCAGAATGAAACAAATACGCCCTGAAAGGATCGATCGAGCTCTGGAAAGACGCATCGCAAATGCCTCCTTGCAAAAGTGCACACGAGAAGGAAAAGTGAGGAAATGTTCCATACTTCAAATGCTTGCTTGCCGTACGGAATTACCGCCCCTGAGCGCGCGCGGGCGTTATCGTATGGGTGCACGTACAAAGGCATACAGTGGCAACGCAAAGGTCATTGACCTTTGGCCGCATCGTGGCAGTGCGCTGCGGAGTGCGGACGTTACACGGTCACCGGAAAGAGTACTGAGCCAAAACGTGGCGGAGTACACGTTGAGATGGAGCGAAAGCACACAACACGGACGCCGTGGTTCCTCGGTGTGATTCCTTGTTTGGGACGTCATTTTTCGGTGCTGCATCAGCTGCACCACGTTCCAGTAGGACGTACACAGTTCGCTCGAATGGACTATGTCTAGAAAGAATAGCTATCCTTCGGGAATAAGTAAGCAGCGGATGACAAAGCGAACTTTACGAAAGTTTTCTAAGACAGGACCTAGCCGACCGTAGTGTCACGAATTTGAAAGCAAACGGAAGCGAGTTTGCGCACGCTGGTTCGCTTGCCTCATAGTAGGCTTTTCTCTCCATCCTCTAACGCACGGCGCACACACACACGTGTGTGTGTCGCGCGATGTAATAATATAGAACAATGCACGTGCAGTTTGCGGAAAAGAGAGTGGAAATATGCCGCATCAACGGCTGCCAGCTTACGGGCGAGAAAGGGACCGGTGGAGTAGTAGGACATTTGTTGACATGTCCACGAATGAAGGTCAATGACCGTCGTGCCCGTTGCCTGCTATGGAGGTATGTTCTTTTCCCATGCTTTCTCTCTACTTTGCTGCTTCCTTGTGTGTGTGTGTGTGTGCGCACACACGACCAAAACCATTTCTTTTCGTTCACAAACGGCTCTCATGGTGGTAATGCTGTTTTCTCTCCTGCAATCCCCCGTTATCCTGGCGGAGCAGCCAACATTCTGCGTCTTCTGGGGGTATCCTTTTGCTCTGGAAGTGAACGATTGGTGGAAGATGTTGCGGTGCTCGTTTTTTACCGGTGATGGGTTCACGAGAGAAGCCAGCCAAGCCAACGGTCTGCTTTTTTTTTGTTGTGGACGGAGTTGCGATTCTAATTGTGTGGCCCATATATTACTCATGGTCAATGTCAGAAAAGTGTCAAGCAGTTTGTCATTTTTCGCACCAACATGTTAGTGTCGTTGCCATTTCGACGCTTGCCTTAGGGATGCACACTAAATAAGGAAATGTTCCTGTTAACGGCGACGCTTGCGTGCGTAGAATGAACGTTTAACGAGGCCAGATACCAGTGGCGCGTAAGCAATACTCAAACTTTATCCGATTATTCCAAATTTGCATGAAATATGTGCCATTGATTGCATAAACTAGTCGCGCTGGTCACCGCCGGTCACCGTGCTTAGTAACCGATTGATACTGTGTGTAGATTGGAACGTGGGTCACCCAGTTCCCACTGCATAATGCATAGCTTAGGAGGGATTTGAGGAATTATTCATGTAACGGGGCGGTTTGGACGATGAAAGCGATTAGATGCTGATTGAACTTGCATCGAAGAAGAACATCGCTGTACTGTTGTGGCATTTTATGTTGATGGCTCGAAAACTCCTCATCTAAGCGTTATTGAACATTTGCGTTTAGAAATGCACCGCTAAAGAGAAAAATCTGAAGCTTTAGCTGCTAAATGCAGATTCAAAGATGCCGTGTTATCGGTATGCGTGCACCTACGTGTGTGTGTGAAGTTGAGAAACACAAAGAGAAAATAGAGCAAACGTATGAGAGCGATAAACACACACACACTTAACACTCTGTAGCATAAACATACACAAACGCAGCATACGGAGCACATCAAAAGGTGGGCACGCACATAATTTTGGCGCGTTCACTCTTTCGGGCTTCGTAGCTTTCGTTTTCTCTAGTATTTTCTGCATTTCCTCTCTCTCGATAAAACTGATTTCATCTGCTTAGAAGATGTTGCGAGTGATCTCTCGAGACGAAAATAAGTTACATTTCGCTGCAAGCGCGGTTCGCCTGCGGGCAGAAAGAAACACCGGCTGAATGGGCGGCAGAGCGAAAGAGAAAGCGCACCACAGATCGGAGCATTGAGAGAACATGAAAGAAAGCAGCGGCTGTCGCTGTCAGAGAAGTGCCACAGACAGAGCGGGAGAGCGGGAGAACGAGATGGGCAGAGACAGCGAGAAAGGGAAAGAAGTCGAGCGCAAGGGCAATGACCTCCAAAAATTAATCCCAGCAAAACCCGCTCTCCGTGTGATGTCGTCAGTTTTATAACGGCAGATGGAACTCACCGATGTGAGTTCGCTCCGGACTCACGCCGAAGCCGGCAATTGGAGTAGCGGGGGAACATGGAAAATTCCACCAATGACGTCGTCGTTCGCTGGATGAAAATTTATAAAATATGTTTGTTCCATTTGAGCAAGTTTTCACATGTCGATGTTGTTTGATTCCCCATCGAATGTCGGGTTTGCGAAGGTGTACATCAAAAATGTGCGTGTCAACATGAATCGAGAGCGATGCTCGCAACAACGGCACTCATATCGAACCGTCGATTTCATTTTCCCTCTCATACGGATGAGTGAAGCGCGAGCTCTCTAACAATGAGAGAGAGAGAGAGAGCGCGCCTGTGAGACGCAGTGAGCGCGCTAGCCGAATAGAGAGGGACGAACGAAGCGGAACGAATACGCGTACGGTGTAATTTTTTCGGGTTGTCAAATTTTTCTCTATTTTTGCCTCTTCACATTATTCGCCGGGGTCAACGAACGCCGAACGACCTAGCGAGAGCAGCTGTGCGTCTTCTTCTTTTTCGGGCCTGTGCTCGTGCCCGTATGGCGAGGGTAGAAGTAGTAGAACGAAACACGCGGAGAATGGGAATCTTCGTCACCCATTTCGCCGCAAAAGAATTTATACAGCGCGAGAGAAAGCGAGAGAAAGATAGACACACCAACGAAAGCGGTACAGAATAACGGTCAGAATTTGCGCATGCAGAGTTTACTTTGTAGTAGTTCATTGATTGGTCGCAAGAAAGAAAAATCTAATGAATTAATCATTTTTAAATAAACGATTATACTTTTTAAATTTTACTTATCAATCGGATTAGAACCGTGCAGGCTGTGCACAGTGTAGTGTTGTACGTGCATATCTGGTAGTTAAGACTACAGGATTAGCAAAAGGAACTGCAATGAATGAAACTCATCCAATCGCTGAACATGCCATGAAATAAATTAGGATTTAGTGAGATCGATCGTCAGATAGTATTTCATACATAATGTCGTCGAAAATTATCCGAACTTTTTTAAAGTTCGGTCGGAGTTCTACAAAGCTAAACTGGGTTCTTATCTACAGAGAGAAAATAGTGACTACCAAATTATTGTAGCTTAGAAATGTCAAAGCCTATCGAATCTATGGCTTGGAGTTCAAGATAAAAGTACTAAGTTCAGAAATTTATTTCTAGAGGACACTACAAAAAGACGAAAGTATGGTCCAGCTTGTTGTAGACCACCTCGTGTAGCTAAGGATAGTATTTTTGGTGATGTTTTCAGTTTATAAACTGGAATAACATGATCCAAGTTACATCTAAGCTTCGACTACATTCTTTTACCATTATTTTCATTCAATAAATAAATGCTGGTGGACATGAAGGATTATCCACTCAGCACCGGGTTTAACGGTACGCGTACTGAGCGGCCGCGGGGGGCCTCGAGCTAGCAAGGGGCCTCGAGTTAGTAAGGAGCCCCAAGCTTCAAACAAGCTCCTAGTTAAGCCTTCTTTGCGCACGTCTTGCTCTTAATTACAATAAAAGATGCTCACAATCTGGATACTGGATAAAGAGCATTGTGCAAGTGCAGTTTTTGTGCTATGTGCCAATTTCTCGTTAAATTTCGTTGGAAATTATGCTGCAGCAAAATTCTACTGCAGCCTTGCATTATTTCTTTTTGTTTCAAAAGTTATTTACTTTTTTTTTATCCTTTACTAATCAATGGAATTTTTTACAAATATTGAAATCGCAAGACCATGGAAGAGCTCTAAAAGTTCCAAGAATGAAAGACCAAAAGCTCTAAAAAGATTAATTGATACAAGATGGTCTGCTAGGGCTGATGCAGGTTATGCGATCAAATTAGGGTAGAATGACATAAACAAGGCTTTAAATTAAATAATGACAACTCCAGATGAAAAAAGCAACAGTACTGGAAACAGCATCTATTCTCAACAATATTTCTAAGTTCAATTTTTGTTTACTTAGAAAAATATGGAATTATATTCTTCAAAGAATGAACGTAACGTTTGCATTAAAAAAAAAGCGACAAAAATCTTCGATTTTTCATGAGATTACACTGCCACCCAGTGGTCGGTCATTCATTCAGTGGTTAATGTATACTTATTGACAACATATTGTCAAAATTTGGCGCCTCTATTACTTCATTTACATTAACTATGGTCAAAACAGTGAAGGAACTCCCTTCTATGATTTGTTCGAACTGCCTGCTCATTCCAAGCCTAACAAAGTTCGTGCTATTGTGACACACTTTGTATTGGCCGGATACTATTGGGCAATTTTCATAAGATTCAGGCACTTCCGGAGGAGGTAAAATCTATCGAAAGGAAACCGAAAGGTACTGGCCATACTAAGTTCCCGAAGAAGGTGTTCCTGCGACTCAAAATCAGCGAAAAGGAGATGTCACGTCCCCTTTCTTTTCCTCGTGGCTGGCATTGACCGGAGTGATTTATAGTACGGAGTGCCTCCCAGAAGTTAATTACTTCATAAAAAATATCACGATTGGTGTTTTGGCTACGTGTAGCTTGGCCCACTCCTCGAAGCAAGCGCTGGAAGAAATGGAGCAGTTGGGCATTCCGGTGGCGCTCAACCATGTTAACCCTCCTAACGTGCCCCAGCTCTGTCCGATCAAGATTTTTTGGACACATTTTACGTGGAGAATATATTCAAATAATTGCGGGGCTAAAACCGGGAATGAATTGATGAAAATGGCGACCTTGGAACTGAAGATAATGCAGATAAATGAAGATAAACATTTTTTTTTCGACACCTATGGCCAAAACTCCGGCCAAGTGCCGCCAGGTGGCCAGGAACGGAGTGGACAAATGTAATTTGATTTGATAAAGTATTTTCGACCGTTTATTTTTACAATCCGTTTGAAAAAAGTCGCTTTTTTAATGCATACGTTAAGCCACAAATAAGTCTTAACAATCTATCGAAAGTGAAATAGCAAAAGGATCTACTCTTTTGCGATCACTGTAACAATTCGTTCAAACTACAGGAATGATTTTGTTTGCATAGTGCAAGAGGCAAACGATATATCAGGATTATCTTCTGAAGCTAGTAATGCACAAATACGGAAAAAAGGAAGATTTTTTTTCTCTATTGAAAACGACTTAAAATTTTCACCAAAAGAAGACTTTAAAGTCAATGTATTTAATGTATCTTCTGATAACATCACGCAGCAAATCACACATTGCGCAGAAAAAAGAAGAGGTCCTGAAACCTTTTAAAATGTTCTATATTTGGAATATGCCAATATTAGACAAAAAAGAATGTATAGCCAATCTAAAGCTATTATATTTAACGCATATGGATGGGAGCGTGCTTGAAGATGAAATTAACCATTTTTTAATATTTTCGAAAAATTCTTACGATCAGGAAGGACGAGCTAACAAAAATGACTATCGTAAATCCCTAGACATTGCTAGGTTGTATAAAATATCCCGCGAAATGTCTTGTACTTTTCCAAATGTAGAAACAATTCATTTCTACATTCTTCTTTACATCCTTCCATTCTCTACCATTCTTTACATAGAGCAATAGTTTTTTTGATAAAAAAGATACAAAGCTCGAACAAAGATCATCGATGAATTTGCTTGAAAAAAATCAAGGACTACAGGACTAACTAATTTAGGTGTTATTTTTTCATTATGATGTTTAAATATTAGATAAGAATGCGTTTTATAGAATTATTTACGTAATTAGTATAGAATAAAAAATGTATTATAAGATAGTTGCTATGTATTTGTCTCTATTAATTTAATTAATTTGTAAAATTGAAAATGTTTTAAACACATTCAACCTCAGTGTTTGCTGCGATGAGCAACAAAACAAACTTTAGCGCAAAAATGACTCATTAGGAAAATAGGTGGAAATTAATTTTTACTCAAACTTTATCGCGATTTAACCAGTAAAAATTCCGCTCTATCCTCTTGTCATTCATCGTGCTTGGCTTTCGTTATCGGGCTTCGCATTCGTTTTCCTTCATATTTGTAATTGTATTTATTGACTTCAATTCATTCAATGCAATTCATATTCTCTCTCCTTTCTAACTATTACCTCTCCTGTCAAATGGTTACATTTTTTCACGTTTTGTATATATTTTTTTACACCAGCTGCAAATCCCGTATCCCCGTGTTAGCAAATCCAGTGTTCGATAAAAAAAACTAAAAGTGGCAATTAGTTAAAATAATAATTGATAATTTCAAAACCTTTATGAAACCTAAGTGATAAATAACATTGACGCATCATCCTTATTAGTCTCCTTAAACCTCTATGTCCCCAATCGTCGCCTCCGTTCCCGCCCTCCTCAGCACATACAGCCCCACCACGTACAGCCCCACGTACGGCCAAAATGATCCTTTTCTTCGTGTGATGAAATCGTTGAATAACTTTACCGAACTTTTCGACTTTAATATCTCGACATCCGCTTTCCAAAACCGACTAATCAACAACTTCCAGTAATTGCTTGTGTTCGTCTTCCCCATCTCTTTTCCCCTATTCTTTATAGTAAATAAATCAATCAAGAAAAAAACAGATTCCTTATTAATCATTGAAGAACGGCCTGAATGTATTATTATAAATAAAAAATAAACTTGAATTTTTTAATGCGGTATTAACTGGCCGTATTGCTTCTATTAATAATTTGTATCGATAAAGAAAACAGTATGAATTGAATATAAAACTTTACTAACAGATTTGTAATTTCACAGGGGCCCCGTTTATTTTACCGCTTAGGGCCCCGTGATGTATAAATCCGCCACTGATCCTACTAACAGATAAAAAAAAACGTCAGTCTGTCTTAAACAAACTGGACACCGAAAAATATGCATACATGATAATGCTTTAATTGATAGAAACATAGTGAGCATCGCGAAACATATTCGTCGTAGTAAGCTTTGTAAATGCGAATAAACTTAATCTTGTATTGAACCTTGAAGAAATAAGACGTTCTTTATTTCTTCTAACATGAATGAATGAAAATTTAGTGTTGTGTTATAAATTAGTTCATAGAATGTTTTGCAAATATGAATGAAAAGTGCGCTATTTGGACCAGAAAACATTAAAATTTCGAGGCAGGTCTCAAACAACCTGATCGACTCTTTCAGACACAAGTATGCTGACTCTTATACTTGCTCTTGACTCACAAACATGCTATGTTCCGGGTCCTATCTCTCGAGTAGTCGTTTTTTACAGCTTGACAAAATTTCTTTCTATAGCTCTGCTTTATCAATACTTACATGCGAAATTGATTTTTTTTACAAAATGACAAATTTTGTGTGGTACGGTAGGTATTTCAAACGAAGACCTTTGCCTACTTCGTTTGCACATGATAAATCTTATAAAATGGCAAAACCTTTACGTGGTTTTGGTCCAGGAGAGGCAACGTGTACTTTGAAATGAGCAAAGAGTCTGTCTTTGGAATAACTTCCTGTTTCGCTGATGAAGATCTTCTTTCTACAATGTTTTCATTTTATCTACCATCTTGCAGATTGCCGGTTGCTTGAGAATATTCAATTTTGTAATTCAGGTCATATGAAGTAGTAGATGACGTTTGAAAAATAAGGCGACTTGTTCTCTAGTTTGTTAAAAACCATAATATTACCCATTTTACAAATAGGTAAAAGACGTGTATGTGTTATGTTTACAATTAGTGTTGTGTATTATGAATCCTCAAACGAGATTCAGATTAATGGGTTTTTATTCGGGTTTTATCTCTGAAATTGCATGAATCTCTCTCTCTCTCTCTCTCTCTCTCTCTCTCTGTCATTAACTTGCTGATCATTAACCGTTATTAGTGGGACTGTTATAATATCTTTTATTAACTATTTGCGATTTACCTGGTTACATTTCTTTCGAGATTCATTGAAATCAAAAATCATTGAAATTGAACAATCTTTCAAAATTGATGCAATGACAAATGGGCAGGAGCAATCCCCTCGGTTCTTATTTGAAAGAGGTTTTACCATATCGTATGGCAAACAAAAACTGCTCAGAAATATATTACCGCCAGTCAATTCGCATCGAGCAGCAAACGAAAACAAACAGGTTTAGCATATACTGAACAATAATTTCCAAATGTCGCTTTTGGAAAGGTAATTTACAGAATGCGAATGTTCGCATTGCTACTGAACAAACACATCCATATTATATTTACGTTTTGATGTCGTTATGTAAAGAAAACAAAAAGACTGGTTTTTACTAGTGACGGGAAAACTCGCTCTTGCAAGGGATTCGATCCGACAGATCCGAAACCGGCTTGGGATCGAATGATCCGAATCCGATTCAAAAATCTCCTCGTTGACAAAATTTTGAACTGCTGTCCAAATAAAACTTTTGTTTAGCGCAATACTAAAGAACTTCGAAAGAACAATCGAAAGGCCATTTTTACATATGCGAGGTGTACTTGTTACCAACGATTCAACCATGACACAGATTCAACCATGAAAATCATAATCCCAGATCTGAATTCCAAGAGATTTCAATCCGAGATTCAAATCTAGACGATCCCAAAACTGGAATCGAAGCCGAATCGGATACGGGTAGATCCGTTTAGGGATCGGACCCGGATCGTTCCCACTAAGGATCGGAAATAAGAATTCGATCCGCATTCATTTTCCCAACACATGTTTTTACCAACATAGAAAAACCATAAGAGATATTGATTTTTAGTAGATTGTATGAAGTTAACTGAAACCTCAAACATTGAGTACAGCTGTGCTGTCTGTTTGTGCAAGTCAATAGACCCAATCAGACACTTCCCGGTTTCCTTTGCCATCGCTAGATTGACCGAAGAGGCTTCGTGTATTCGAACATGACGGGAAGGAAAATGAAGTTACGCAATGCCTCTCGTATACCCAGCAGTACATGCTGCACCTTACACCCGTCTATTACCGCCGTCATGTCGTTAGCATGTCCCGACGATTCCGTAAGAAACCGTCGTGCTTCTGTGCACTCCCATACCATGCATCGTACCGCACGATAGACGGTAATCCTAGATAGAAATGAATGCCGTGTGGACGCCGCAAAAACGGCTTCGCTAGGTCAAAAACACGGAAGTGCAAGAGTGGGTAGTCGACCCGACGAAGTCCCGACAGCCGCCGCGAGGGCGTACACATAACGTACGAAGAGAAGTGGCAGTGGCGGTGTGTCTGCTGCTGTTAGTGCAATCAAGTGCATTGCTCCGACGTTTGCTGATTCTCGCGAACGGAACGGCACGGCACGAAGGGGCACGGGAAGAGGAAACGAGACGACGGCGGTGCAAGTGCAATCTTTGCTGGTACGTTTGGCTGTGTGCCGGTATGTCTGTATTTGCTGTACGCAGTGCGTCAAAAGAGTGCGAGTGCTGCTGGTGCGATATGGAACTTGTTACGGTAGGTCGTTGTCAGATATTAGAAAACTGTTTGTGTGGCGGCTGTGTGGGGCGCTGCAATGGAGAACCAGACTCAGAACCAGAAAAGGGAGCACAAGTGTGCACAAGCAAAGAAGAAGAATAACCAAGGCATACTGGTGAATAATGCGTCATGGCTTGCTTAGCATTTTTTTGGCGTGTGCGTGTTGATGATGTGTCTGGGGTGAAAACATTAACACCATCACAGCAAGCGGCGGTGTATGTGAATGGAAATTGCATATGGTTTTTATTTTTGCATATGAGTTCCGCAACATCGTGTGCCCCCCCTCCCCCCTATTCCGGTTTCCGACAACATTAGAAGTTTGTAGTACACATTTATGCGTAGACACTGAGCTACTGGCGAATTTAAGCATAAGCTGATGGTTGCAATTGCACCTGCAATGTAATCGAAGAATTGAAATTGGATTAAATAAACAAACGTGACCACACACACCACTTACACAGTTATTCCCATTATTCACAAAAAAAATCATTATTCACATAAAACTGATCCGCAGTACTCGCCTAGGCCTTATTAGAACTTCGTTCCAGGCAGTATCGTAAATTGCAATCGTGTTTTTTATTACGATTATTTGCAAACAAGAAAGTTCCCTCTCAGCAATCAATTGATGTGTTGGGACTTGTATGAGTACATCCACTGTAAACATTAATCCTTTTTGGCGTTTCCTTTGGTGTGATCAGTGAAGATTTGTGGACATTAAAGATGGTTTTGTGTTTTTATGTATGCTATATCTTTAGCTGTACTTCTGTTTGTTCTTTTATCATTTTTACAATACAACATACTTTTCTTTTTTTAATTTCGATCCTAAAAGCTGTAAACTGGGTCCAAGAAGGTAAAATGGTGCGCATCTATTTTTGTTGAGACCTTTTAGAAATTTACTTCTTATTATTCGATGGGAATGACGTGAGATGGAATTAGGAAGGGTGACGGGTAAAATACAGTAAGACGAACTTTTATTTTTGTACGGAAATCAAATGGTAAAAAGTGTTTATTGCGCAAGCAGTAAAACATACAGTGGTTTTAGTCTCATTTAAAACGTGATTTTTTTACCTTTTTTTCTTGCTTTCATGCTAGTTTTTTTTTACTTTCTGGGCAGCGCTGCTACCGCAGTACTGCTACTGTGTTTAATTCGATTCTATTATCCGAGAAGGATATTCATGCATAACGAAAGGGCTTCCAGTCATATAATTTTTCGAATACATTTTAAAATATAAGTACAAAAGTAAAGAGTAAATTTAAAAATACGCTGCTGTTATAAAAAAGACCGAATCGGCCAAGCTTGTGGCGCTTTTACACCTTTGAACTGTGAATGAATTCTCTCACACCGTTAAAAATTAACGTTTTGTAGGATTTTGTGTTTCTAACAGAATATTTATTCGTGTAGTAAGATACGCTGCTCTTCCCGTAAGAGTTTACTGAAATGGGAGATAAACACATTCGAATGAACGAGTAAACTTTAGTCCGAAATCGGCTAGTGCAACTCTACACAAATGTAGAAAAAAAAGTTCAAAAGTATAAAAATGCGGCTGCAACAATTTAATATTACATAAATATTGTATGATGGCTGGCGGAGCATAAACGTGTTCAAGTTTTGACTCCATCAGCCGCCATCGGCTCGGAGGGATAGGAAAAGGATAAGGAAAGATTCGCCGAAATCCCGAAATAAAATCGATATTATTTCTGCAAGGTTGGTGACCTCGCTTCAGGGTCGTCTTGGGCCGTTGACCTCTAGAACCCTTGTTTTCATGGAGCACTCAAATAGCACTACCAGACGAACTCAAACGCGACGCTCAAATCAACCACACTATCCTGTCTCTCCGCCACTTCCATAGTATTCGGACACTCCACCGCATTGGATTCATTTACGGAACGAATGCACATGCTCAGCAAATGTACTTACAAACGTACCAACACACACACACACACACACACACACACACACACACACATATATTAACAATTATGCTGCCAGAAACCTTACATTGTTTCATCGCGCTGTGAAACTGCGCTTGCGTGTGTACAAACGAATACACGTATCGGAGCAATAAGGGCCGCCTTGTAGTTATAGTTTAGTACAGATTCGATAATGCAACGATAATTGAAGAAGTGTCTATGCATCGGAAAAAAAAGTTGCTAATGTTAAAGTTACAACTCAAATCAACCGTGTCTTACATTGCTCAGGTTTTTTGTTGGAGGCCCATTTTTTTAATGGTAGACAAAAACTGCACACACGCTAAACATTGTTATTAGTAGTAACACAAAAAACCCTTAAAATGCGACATGTTTCGACATATTTCGAGAGAGGTTTTGCGAAAATTGGTTCAAAGCTCGTTTCACTATCATTTGAGCGGCCGTCGTCGTTTTCCCCTCCGAACGTGAGTTCCCTGGGACACAAATGGTGGTCCCGTTCTCGCACACGTTGCCCCGCCAGTAGCCGCGCGCTCTCTCGATCGAGGAAGAAGCCGATGGAGAAGACGGGCGGCGCTTTCATTTGCGAGTGAGAAATACCCCGCGGTGATGGAGAAATGAGCTTTTTATCGTTTTTATCGTTTGAGCTCGTTTGAGCGAAAATCCACCTGGGAGGAGAGAAAGTGCTTAGTAGAAAGCTTTTGTCTGGTAGCAGACAGGAAGTATGTGTGCGTATGTGTGTGTATTGTGTTGAGAGTGTGCGAAAAAGTAGTGGAGTGGAGAAGGAAAGGGGTTGGTCGGAAGATGCAATCATTCGTTTGGCAAACGCCGTGCAGTGAATTGCCGCCTGGCCGAAGCATTCATCTAGCCGTGGACGGGAGAGAGAGCGAGCAAGTGAGCGAGCAAGCGAGCAAGCAAGAGAGAGAGAGACATGCGAATGATAATGAATGTTTGAGAGGAGAGGGGTGAATTTGCGCTATGTGGCAAATTTTCCGACCTGGGGTAATGTCGAGTGCATTCACCCTAGAGTTGGCAGTGAGATGTCCCACAACCCTTTTAGCACACCGTTTTGCCTCGTTTGTCGCCCTAAGGAATTCGATCCCTCCTCTGTGAGCCGAGGACCGTCCGACTTCCCGCTCGCCTTTTTTCTTCTTTCCTATGTTACGTGTTTGCTTAATGCGGTTTAGCCGTATATCTGCTACTAAAAATTCGCTATTCAACCGAGTCAAGAGCGCAAGCGACATGATTATGCAATGTGCAACCCGACAAACGAGTCGTCTATGCACGTAGCAGCATAAGCGTTTGTTTATGTGGCAGACTTTTCCTTCTCGGCCTCTCCGAGTGGTTCGATAGGGATGTTTTACTTCCATGTTGTCTGTGCGTACGATTTATCTATTACAACGACTCATATATATGATTAGGTATACTACTGCTGCTGATGGTAGTGATTTAGTGAATAATTCCACCTCGAATTAATACCTTGCTAATTTACATACTTCGATTTTCTTTCGTCGCAACAGTTACATCGGTTCAGCATTGATCATGCCTAACCATGCGGTTAATGGTATGACCAAAATCGAGGAAGTCACTTTCACGCACAAATGATTGAATGCTAACTGGCGTTATTTTACTCATAAATTGTTTTGTTATGGTGCTTGTTTTTATGTATTTTTATGTCCACCGATTTTTAAATGTCTCAATGCGACAATTCTAAGTCGAAAAGTGTATGTTCAGTTGAATCTGCTACGGCTCATTGATACCTGCAGGAAAGCATTGGAGCTATGCTGAGCTTTCCTAAATCCTATGCTTCAGTAGGATTCATAGAAACGTAGGTTCTGCGCATGAGTAGTCATGTTAAGTCTAGCTCACAAGTAAATACATACATATTATATTCAAATTAATATTATTATGTTATATAAATGTTTAATAATATAATAATAATAATATATTAATATTAATTATATTTAGTATTTTAAATACACACTTAGCCTATTAACGACTATACTCCAATGATTTTATACTATAATGAAAGCAACAGTTTCCTGAAAAACTCTTAAACTCCTGAAAAAACTCATTGGTACGATTAAGTCAAAGACCGTCTAGTTTACATACAAGGTTGATTAGTATTTATAAAAGCTATTGAGGTCAGGAAGTATCGAGTACAAGTTTAGGTTGGCATTTTGTTTTAAAATTGCTCTTCTATTTATTTGTGAGTTTTTATTCACAAAAATTGGCTTAAAATGTGGTTCGGCATGGATTATGATTTGCACTTTCATGTTTTATAAAACTTCACAGATTAAATATCCGAAAAGTACGTATCGTTTTGTGAACATTGTCTTCAGGAACAGAACATCGAAGAACAACGCAGGTGGGAATGAATGATTGTGAAAAAGTTTCTGGTATAGTAGGCGAAGCTACTATGTTTGTTGAGTTGGTAGCGCCATCTGTTGGAGGTTAGCGTAGCTAAATCAAATGTTCTTATTTACTTTTTCGCACGTTTCCTCGGGACTGTGTTAAATTTTAGAACGCATTTAAGCCTCTCCAAAACTAAGACGAACTGAAAAAAGAAGCCTTTGAAACGGCCCACTTGTTTTGGAGGTTAATTAAGATATTTGATCAACGTCGCCATTTTTACACATGTATGTGGGATGTGAGACGAATCACTAATGTTTGGTCACAGTGAGACGTTCACGACCGTATCTTTTTACCAACATCGTTTGAACCGTTTTGAAATAGAAAAATGCGTTACGTTATGGCGGAACCATAGTTCGGAAAGACATAATACGTGTGCTTAAAACTTCATGTCCGCGTCGATATTTTTAGTCATTTCCGTAAACTGTTCCGTAAAACTGGCTTGACGCATGCGTACGGGAGCTCCCCCGTGCCAACCGGTGCATGTGCATCACACCCATACTACATAACGGCAGGCTGGCATTCTGCATATTGGGGTATTTTTCTCCGACTCGTAGACGGTGCTGCTGCCCTGCTGGGGACACACCAGCCGCGCGCGCGGAGTGGCGGAAACACGGCAAAACGCAACGAATAGTATATCATACGTCTATGAGGAAGAGAGCAGCAGCAGTCTTCTCTGCGCGAGGCAGCTTTTGTAGGTCAATGGTCGTGAGTAACAGTCGATTGCGTAAAGCAAAATAGAATGACGTGTAGTGAACGCAACCAGCGCGCGCTCGTTTTACCTGCGCTGCACCACCTCGCTGCGTCATAAGTACCCTGTCTCTCCGTGAGGCCGTCTAGGTGTGTTAGTGTGTGTGTGTTTTAGTTGGGAAAAGATAGGGAATAGAGCTGTAAATGAGTTCACTGCTTCAGACGAAGTGCAAGTGAAGATATAACGAAAAAAACGGGTAAACACAAATAGACGATTGAGAAAGGTTTCTAGATGCGTCGACGTGGTGAGTGAAATGTGTTGAATATTCCTGGTTTTATTTTAGTCCACTACCCTTGCTTGCGTCCCAGCAAGGGTGGTTGTTTTACTTCAACCATTCGGTAGTCTGGCTTTCTGGCGAGTTTTCATCGAAATGAAGAAATAAGGAAGCGTTGCTTCGATGAGCCCCCTTTCCGAAGAGCAAAAGCGGCAGAAAACAAACACAAAACCCTTGACAGTTCAGGTAGCTCGCACGCACGGTGTGATAATGAAACGGCAAGAAGCCTTCCGAGCTCGTGCATACGTATAAATGTTTTTTTCTTCTTTGGTTTGTTTGCTTGAACGCTCGAAGAGAACCCCAAATACAGTCTACGCACATGCTTGTAGTTGTGAAATGCATGCATGCCGCCGGGTAAGACAATGAATTCGTGCATACGCAGTGTGACCTAGATTCAGGTCAATATTCCATAGCCGGCACACGTTCACACTTTGCAAAGTTCACGAGCGCGAGTGTGCGCTGGAGAGGGAAGATTCGTTTTCGAAGTAGTAAAATTGTTTTGTTCATTGAGTGTAGCTTCCTCCCGTAACTCCACCGCGATCTACCTATGGGTAGAAAATCGGCAGCGGGGTGTTTATGGTATCTACAAAGTCGTCTGAGCTTACTTATATGAAATATAATGGTTATGCAATGAGAAGAACACAGAAGCTGTAGCATAAAAATTTTGCAACAATTTCTCAAAATGTCGATTTACTACCTTAATAATGATAGAGGACGAACTTTCCCCCTTATGTGCCTACGTTAGAGGCTCGATAAACCAACTGCCTTCTGAAGCTGCCTTCGGTCCAGGGCTCGATCCTGAACCTATTATGAACTTATATGTGTTTGAGGAGACCCCAAAAAATTGGTTTGTTGTTTGTTCAACTACATTGACTAGCTGCAGCAGCAGCAGGCAAACGGGTACGCGAGGAGGCATAACCCTTACGTTCGTCGAACGCAGTTTTTAAAAATACACACAAACACGAACAGAAAATAGAAAATAAACTCGCGGCGGCTCCGTGTAGTTACACAGATGGTGGTAGTGTGTTTTGTGTGTTTCTCGATGCGTCACACCACCAGCAACGTGGCTTCGCAATGTACAGCAAGCGGCCAGCAGCAGCAACAGCAGGCAGGCAAACAGCAGGCAGAAAACGCGACGGCAATGACAGTGTCGTCTTAGTAGGTCAGCTTCTCAGCGGGCATTGCCCTTTCGCATCTACTATATAATGGAACATACAGACACACACACAGACACACATTCTGCTTCTCTCTCTCTTTCTTTCTCTCTCTCTCTCTCTCTCTCTCTCTCTCTTTTTGTCTAACTCTCGATACCTCCCTCTCTCTCTCTCTCTCTCGCTCGCTCTCTCGCTCTCTCTCTCTCTCTCTCTCTCTCTCTCTCGCTCACTCGCTCACTCGCTCATTTATCGTTCTCTCACACGCGGTAACACGGGGTTTTGCTTGCGTTGTGTGAGCTGTATAGTGCCGCATAGGTTTGTACTATTTGGTTTTTTACGTTCGGCGAAGTGTGCTTTTAATGGCGCTTAGGTAATTTTAATTTCGATATGTTGTATTGTTACTAATATGGCAAACGCCAGTCGATTTTGGGAGCTGTAAAATTTGGTGTTTGACTGCTTTACTCATAGGAAAATTCGTAGTAAAAATTACGCTAGTTACGCTACCTGAAAAGAGATGGCGCCACTCCGTAAAGTCACAGTAGGCTAATATACATTTTGCCAATGGCTGCTATGTTTTTTGTGTTTGGTTTCGTACTCAGTTGTTGAATGTTAAAATCGATTTTTAACATTTTGAAAACACCACAATTGAAGTCGGAAATGACTAATATGGTACCAGAAGGTTTTTTCTACTCTCTGAGGATATTTTTTCTCTACGATTTATCTCTGATCACTTTGAGGTGGCTTTGAAAAGTGTCACTAAAGTGTTGATAATTGTACAATAAATATTTTAGCATTTTGTGACGCGGGATTGCTGGATCAGCTCGTACTTCAAAATGTATCGTCATAGAACATGTTGAATAGTCGATCGTTCAAATTAAGACATGGATAGTACTTAAAATTTATTTAAAATCATACCAGTTTTTGCATTCATAACGTCACCTTAATCAATTGTGTGATTTATTTTAGTTGTATGTTCTTATCTTATGTTTTTAGGTATGAGCGATCGTTGCGTCACACCCATGTTCGATGAGTTGGTATGTAATTTCAAGGAACTAATACTGCATCTTCCACCTTCTATTGCATATTTCAACATTTTTTAAACCATTTTCACCCGAACTAAAATTCAAGGTGAAATGTTAATTTCAAGCGAAACAGCTTTTGAGTGCGAAAGAAATGTAACCTCTGTACTAAAAAACACAGCAAGAAAAGGGAAAGTTGAAAGGAACGAAAAAAAAATACAGCGAAAAACCTGCGGAGCCTGCCGACCGAACGAAGCTTACCACTCGATCGGACGCTCGCGAAAGAGGAAACGTATACTTTTCGTAAGTACAGTTAACCAGGTCAACGACCTTACCGCGTTCGTTTGATGGTCAGGTTGGGGCTCTTTTTTCGGTTTCGTGTATGTATTCAACGAAAACTATAACCGAAAGGTAAAATGTTAACTATACAAGAAAACCCCTCCCTCTGGTATAAGGAAGCGAGAGAGTGGCCAAACTGTGTGTGTGTGTGTGTGTGGAGAAATTTGAGACAGAAGGTACGAACGAAAGCAAAAGCAGAGCACACGAACCACGCAAAAGTTGTGCACAGGGTTTAGTAGGGTTTAGCAGACTCACTGGTGAGGAGATAATGCTGGAAGAGTATAGACACAATTATCTTGTAAACGTATTTGGGAGATGTAAATGTTTGTGAAAAAGTTATTATAATTGAAGAAATGTTTTCATTTTATAAAAATCAATTATATTGTTTCAACGTTAGTTATCAATTTATAGAAGATTCATGTAAAGATGATTTCATCCACAACGGAAATGCCTTCATTACGTAACGCAACGTACAAGTCGATTTCTACCATTTGTCATTTTGACCGACGACCAGCAGGAATGAAACAAATACAACTACTGTGAGTATTCAGTGCAGTGCAGTCGTCCGACATTTTTGCTCACTGGTGACTT
Source organism: Anopheles dirus (assembly GCA_000349145.1). NCBI lineage: Eukaryota > Metazoa > Arthropoda > Insecta > Diptera > Culicidae > Anopheles > Anopheles dirus. The sequence goes on along the minus strand of KB673246.1, from coordinate 81,473 downwards.
CGCCTGGAACGCTGCAAGACGAGGAACCCTTGGCTGGCTATGCTGCGCATTTTTCTTTCATTACATTCATCCCTATCGTTGCGCACACTCGCTCTGGTGCGGATCGAGTAAGCTCATGCACACAGCTGCAGCTTTCAACCAACACATTCGTCTTATTACGAACCCTTCATGATCTTCTGCACTATGGCACAGCACAGCACGACCATTGGCCATATTATACGGCGGTACGCTAGTGAGAGAATTTTCCAATACCGTTCGGTGTCTTGGAGTTGTGGTTGAGGCTCACTGTGAAATGAGCCACAAGCCACCGCCAGTAATGCACATTTTTTACCAATAGCAGTGGCGGATCTAAACTGTATGGTCTTAAGGCAGGGACCGAGGGTGATTGCACAACAGCCAGTAAACCAGTAAGTGCCACAACTTTTCGTTTCAATGACGTGCGGTCAATGTTCGTTTGCGACATTGCTCTCGGCCATCCTCGATAGCGCCGCTGGCCATATGCTGCTGGCAACCACAGCAGCTGCAACTATGAGGCTGCTGTAGCTGACGGTAGCTCTCACTATCATTAGTGTGGCCTTAGTCGCCTTAGAGCGCTTAGTCTCTGTTCGGTAGCATTTTACTCACCATTTAAATAATGCTCTCGAGGGGTTGACTTTCTGGTTCAACTTTAGTCAAGAGAGAGTTAAGCATTGCGACTGTTTGCAGTATTGCTAAATCATATTGTTAATGCATTCTGGACTGCTGAAAAAATGCTGCTAGCTTGCTTCCTAGTTCAGTGGTTCATCTGTTCATCTGCAGAACATAGATCAATGAATGCTTGAATTTGATTTATTCATTTATTTTACTTATTGTTATCGACATACGATTCCTCTAACAGTCATTTCTTATCTCAGGGCATTATCTCCCTGTCGTTCGGTCTCATTTGATGATAACGTCGTGTGGTGTGCGGTGTGCCGTTTGGTGTCGCTATTGTAGTGAATGTGATGTGGCATGAGTGTGCGAAATCTTTACGCTGCGAAATCGCGCGAAATCAATGTGCATTGAACAGCGTTTTTATAAGGACTACATAAAGCGTGTCACAATTAAAGCAATGGAAGGGAAGGAGTCGAAAGAAAGGCAGGAAGCATCGGACAAACACGACAAACACGGCACTGTCGTGTGAATTATCTAAATTTTACGAATATAAACACACGAACACACAAACAACCGCAAGGGTTGAACAGATTTAAGGTGTGCATCAGACATGCCAGACAAAATTAAACTGTTTCGTTCGATGTCTTGTTTGTCTGGCATGTCTAAACGGAGCACCTTCATATGACTACTTGGATTTGATCCGTGTTTGTCTTGTTCGACGGCTCATAGAGCCCTGCCTAAGTAACGCAGAAGAATACACGATCAAGTAGGAGTCTGTCGATCAATCCGTATGGGAACACACGATCTACAGCGAATCTCATCCCAAAGTGATCGAGTACAGTATTTTATATAAGTTCATTTTGTTTATTAAATGCTTTTATTATTTTATTGTTTTACCGAAACTTTGTATTGTTATACCAAAAATCACCTGTCATGTTCGTGTATTCGTGCATTTGTGGTATGCATTTAAAAACGATTGAAACATGTGCTCACTGCAATGGCTACTACGAGCAAGCCAGCAACAGCAGCAACAGCAACCACTAGGAAGGAAAAGTGAGATTCAGTCGAGCTCTCACGTGCTCACAGTAGGCACCGATGTTTTCGTACACGTTCTTCACGCGCGCACCCGGCCGGCACGATGAAGCATAATTGTACGTGGATCGAGAATGAACATAGCCGAACGCATAAAAGTATAAATAAAGCTAACCCCGCGCGCTCCGGCTTGCACGAATGCACGGGGCAAATGGAGCCGGGTTCAATGGCTGACCTATTTTTCGAACGAACGGGAATCGTTGTACAAACAGCGAACGGCGGGACGGAACGCTCGCGCGCTCTCCTCCTATTCGCCCGTTACTCGTTTTCGTACACGCCGAGAGGGCTTGTCGGTTTCGATTTTCTTTTCATTTCCATCCCATCCGTCTCTCGGTCTCTCAACCGCGCGAGAGTGAGCGCGCTTTGTTTCTCTCTCTCTCGCGCGCGCTCGCTCGCTCACTCACTCCTTCCGCTCGTTCTTGAGCACACGTATAGCGTGTTCTGTGTGCGCGCCGCCACAGGAGGTGGGAGTAGGCTATTGCTAAAGAAACCTGTTTTCCCTTCCATTTTTATTTAGTCGATCCCGTTCGTCGTTCAGAACGCTCGTTCGAAAAACTGTGGGCGGTTTTGAAGCGTTGCGCTACCAGGAATGATGGCAGGGACACGTTGGGGAATCTCCTGCACGTAGGTGTTTCATGTTACAAAAACAAAACGAAGAAAAAAAAAAAGATTTGGAGCATTTAGAACAAGAGGCTACATTTTAGAAAATTTCAAAATCCAGCGTGTCTGGGTCGATGGCTAGTGTTATCGTAAATTTTGTGTATGGTGCTTCGAAAATCTTCGATCATCCGAATTGCTGAAATTTTGCTTAGGATAAATTCCACAACCATTTTTTACCGATCACACTTGCAATAAAAAAAAATCTTGGATACTAAACTGTACCGTAAGCATGGTTCAAAGTCAGAGTGGCTCTTTGTAGACAGATGTGTCGGTCATTGCCATCTTTTATTGTTACAATATCTCAAACCATCGTTCAAACCAACCAAACCAACCATGTCGGCGGAAGTAGCTTTTTGACAGATTCGATCAGATGGGATGCCGATGGGATTGCAGTATAAAATAAGTAGAGATTAGGTGCACCATGCTCAATATGGCTGGCGCCAGTTTTCACTTTTAAGTGCCCGTTTCGCTCTGGATTTTCAATCAATGTTATCAATGTAGCTGATGCCAGTAATTGATACATTAGTAGACATAGTTCTTCTTATTTACTGGCCTCACCACCTTTGTAGAGGTTGTTTTGATAGTCTGTCTTGTTTACGGGTGGACTACGGTCCAGTTTAGATTCGAACCCACAACCTGTGGTGAGAGACCATGCGCAACGGACCGCCGCGAACGTATTTTACTTTGGAACGGTTTGCTTTATTGATAATTTGTATGTACATGCACAATTTGATTTTTGATTTTTGTTTTAATTTTTTTGCTCGCTAATATGTGGCTTATATGCTGAAAAGGACCAAAATCAACAAAAATCGAGGACTTAAACCTATATGATGTTCGCAATCGAAACAAAATAAATGCACAATCCGGATTCAGTCCCGATCCCATGCCTGAGAGATTGGGAGTTGAAGGCATCCTAATCATGACCACAACGGTTCAGAAGCTTGTCAAATTCGAATCTCAATGCGATTACAAAATTGGGATGAACCCTGGATTGATCCCCAATCAGATTCGGGTCTTCCCAACAGTAAAATAATTCAAAAGTTGCACGTTTTCGTTCCACTTATGTTATCTCTTCCGAAACTGTCACGTAGGACAAGTGTCCGATTCAAAGAGAGAAAACAAATATCTAATATAATTTATCCTTGTTAGAAATTTATATAATTGATTAATGGTATTTTTAAAATGTTGGTGTTGTATCAACAACCTATTTGTTTTGTGGTTTATCTCGAACTCTCACACTAACTACAATCAGAGTGCGTGTGACGCCATCTGTCCAAAGCTCTCATAACAAGCGATTAGCTAGGGTTTTAGTAAGTACTATTAAAGTGAACTTACTTATCATATTGCGTCGTTTAGTATGCAAAAACAAAATGTATAAAGGCTGTGTATAGAGAAGATGTGTTTTCTTTCAAGAAATTAGAACGAAAGAAAAAATGGTAAAAGCCACGAGTACTTGCTTCTGTCTTTAAGCGAGTGGTTTAGGCAAGGCCAAGGTGGCGTATTGTTTCGTCGCGTTTCAGCCGGAAGTGGTAAAACCTTTGCTTGCGACGATCATTACCATGCCTTATTTCTTGTCGGTCATGACTTTATGACCACGGTTTGTTGGGTGTGTGAAGTTAAACCAGACTTTTATTACTTATATTATACATTAACAACGGTACGAAATCAACGAAATGAAACTGTGTGCAGTGGAAAGAGAAAATATTGGCAGCCGCCTTTTTTCTGTTTTGTTAACTCTTTCACGAGCCAAAATTTTGTAGGGAAAGTGGAGGGGAGTATTTTCTGTAACCTTCTGGGTTTTGCGTTTGCTTTTTCTCGCCTAAAAAGAGAAAGTATCCTCACGCGCACCAGGTATATAACAGAGGCGCACAGATAAGCAAAACAAAAGCAGACAAGGGAAGTTGAACAAGAAATAAAAACAGAGCGAGAGAAGGAGACAGAGTGAGAAAGAAAGATGAAGAGAGAGAGAGAGAGATAGAGAGAAAGAGAGAGATAGAGAAAGAGAGCATATTTGAAGAAATGAATTCGTTGCTCCGCTGGACTTGGCTTTGGCAATGATCCTGGTTCGTAGCTCGAAAACGTAACGAAACAACAAAAAACAACACAACATCAACGATGGCTCATAAGGTGACCTGGCATGCTGCTCCTTCTGGGAGGGGGTTTCGTTTGGAAGTAACTTATGTGCATGCGTGTGGTAGTAGTGGTGGAGGTTTTAACTATGGTTACGCAAATTTCCTCGGCTGTGCTGTGCCGCGACTCTGCTACCTAATTCGGACGCCTTCGGCGATTTTGATCGTTGCGGGCAATGGCAGTCCAAAACGCCACACTCATAAACTTTAGGGGCATTGACCCTGCAGTTGGGCGCGCTGGGCCCGTGTTCATTCGAAAGTAACGGTCATGACAGCGGCTGCGGTCATGTTGTTTGAGTTGGTGGGGTTTTGTAGCGAGCGATGCGCGCTAAACGAACGGAAGTGTCTTCAGCCATCCGGTTACTTTCTCCGGCGCGTGTGTGTGAACGTGCGAATGTGCGGGGTACCGAGAGAATTGAAAGCACATGGTTACACGCTTTTGGCCTTTTGGACGATCATGGACGAAAAAAGGTGAACTTGGTCGTGATCAAACATTTGCTTCCAATGAAAGGTGCTAACGTGTACAAACGTTCCCGCTACTTGCGAAGGAATTTGAGAGGGGACAGTATTTGCTTTCTGAGCTATCTCAACATATGCAGAATTACTGTGACGAATCGCAGAGCTTTTCAACCATACACTGTAAACTCATCCCAAACGAGCTGGCAGTCAATAGCGCGAAAGCAATGCCTACTTTGGGAGCTTAGGTTTGCAACATATATTGGTAGATTTGAGACATCCTTCTTTGGGCGACCTCCCATCTTTGAGAGTCAAAAGATATATTGAAAATGAAAGGACTATCAAAATGTGCATATTGAAGAAACATGATATCTTTGGGAGCGGGTTTTTTATAGGGAACTTTCGCTGTATCACCAAAAGAAACATACACTAAACTTTGGTTTAAAATATAAATATTTTGTAAAACACCCTATTTTATTGCTGTAGTACATAACGAAATGAATGAAAAAACCGGTAGCTTTTATAAAAACAAATTTCAATCATTCAAACTGATGAATGGTTCTCCATATGCAGATAAGGCAAGGCTCTATGAAGCGTTAGACAAAATTTTCGAACTATAAACACACGAACACACAAACAGCCGCCAATATCCGCCTGCGGACAATTAACAGGATGAAACCGCAAGGTTTAAACAACTTCAAGGTGTGCATCAGACATGCCAGAAAAAATCAAACTGTTTCGTTCGATGTCATGTTTGTCTGGCATGTCTGGCATGTCTGAGGGAACACCTCCATATGGCTACTTGGCTTTGATCCGTGTTTGTTTTGTTCGATGTCTTGTTCGACGGCTCATAGAACCCTGCCTAAGGCAAGAGGCGAAATGCGCGTTCATAACACATATGCCACTAACACTGGGCCGTCTATTCACACCTCACATTTCGCATTTCTCGATAACCCCACGATCGTCATCAATCGCACCGTGTGTAGCCCTGTGACAACCGGGAGCGGATACTGATAGCCGAAAAACCGACAAAAAAATCGCCGCTCTGACTTCATCATAGTAGGCTGGTTTGGCAGCTTAGTGCCTGGCGGGTGTGGCAGGCCGGGTGCCGCTACGAATGATAGTAAAAGTGGAATAACCAGTTTTACCTGTGCGACCGAGACGGCACGGCCAGCGGACAAACAATCCGTCCGCGAAGCAGGAAGGTTTTGGAGTTTTCGATTTTCGATACAGCGGCCGGCTAGCTGCGTACGTTATAAAGCATGTGCGCATGCATATAACGAGCGCGCGAGCGCGGGGAAAGGTTTCATGGTCGACAATAGAAAGTCAATGGCGACTTGAAAGTAAAATTTAGCCTGCTGAAAAATGTATATGATATCATACAACAACAAAAAAAAAAACAAACGAAACTACGTCATCAATCGCGTTAGTGGTATTGTGCATGCTTAAAAGGGGCACGTGAATTGCGAAAGTTATGACGCTTATTTTGAAAATAATGTCAATTGATTTATCTGCCTAAGGCAACCTTTTAACGACATTACAGGTACGCAGTTGGAGATTTCCTTTAATTTCGGTGTGAAGTGTGGAACAAAACATATGGGTCCTATACTTCCCATAATGTTGATATTATAGTTCACGTTGCCTAACATGCGATAGTTATGCTGTCCGTTAGTAACATGGGCTCTAATTTCTAGTATAAAAAGTTTATATTTCAATAGGGCACTGTAGCGATCTATTGAAATGGAAACAGGAATCCACGAACGAACCGTGGTTATTAAAGAAACTATTATAAATCAATTTCTTGGCATGTTCCCTCGATTGTGGAGAATTACAAAAACATATTATGCCGGAAAAAATATATTCATCGGAATAAGAACTGAAAGTACCAATTGTGAAATCCTGAGAGTTTGTGAAAATATTTTTTAGGTAATAAACGCAAATATGCAAATTATTCCCAAATCAATAAAAACATAAATTGACTGGGAATTGTCTTTCGTCAACTGGTCGTTTACACACTTTTCTGACAGCGAAAAATATGCTGTCATGATGTATTACCGTATTTAAGTGAAACTAAAGACAATACCGTGATTTAAAAGATGAATAATAGGTATATGTTAGAAGTTGATTGATAATATCTTGAGGAAAACAGATATGATTACAAATGAACTTTTTGGACTGAAAACATTACACAATCGACATGGTCTTCCAGCCAAACGACATTCAACGGGAATGATGAATGGTCTCTATGTTGGGTAGATCTTTCAGAATATCTTCAACTGAATTATGGGTTGTCTTCGACTATTCCTGCAGGTTTTTAAAATTGATTGGAATCAGATCGAGCAGATTATTATATGACCGATATTTGCTCTCAAATCCTCCATTACTATAATTCAACTACGCGGAACGTTGATTGGAAAGCAATTTTTACTGCACAAAAAGAGGTTAATTTAGCGACACATACTTACTTTTCGTCAACAATGTTTCTGTTTGAAGCAATAGAAATATTAATAAATATAGAAAGATATTGTCCAAAGTTTATTCATTTTTCATCATATACAAGTGCACTTTTTTGTAAATTTTATAGCATGAGTGTTTTAGCTCAAATCACTAACTTGCCATAGATAACAAGTTCAATGTTGTCAAATGTCATACGGTTATTGCTTAACGCGGGTCTGGTCTGGGTCTGGCCAAACGTCTGGTCTCGCCAGGCAAACCGGCTTCATAGAAAATTTTGAGGAAACCGAGCAGAAAATGTGGGGAAATGTGTGGAAGGTAACGTGCGGAGATAGATAGAGATAGAGAGAAAGAGAGAAAGAGAGAGAGAGAGAGAGAAAAAGAAGGAAAGAGAGTGATGTAACAGTTCGTCCATGGCTCAGGCCGGGAGGATTGTGTGCTCATGGCGTTTGAACGTTTCATTTCAATTCATTAAGGTGTTATTGAACCGACCTCAATTCTCAAACTCTCTAAACTGCTACACATAAGCAATAGGCTAGTGCGATTTGAACGCGCCGCTACTAGTACCACTACTACCACTACTACTGTTACCATCACCACCACTACTTCTGCAGCTCCTAACGTCACCAACACTAACAAGAGGCGCGCGCGCTCTAGTGCCTCCTATCCCAAATAGTGGCAGTGGATGGGATAGGTGATGCGTATCACGAATGGCTGAACTCGTGAGCTTGATAACTATGGTGTTGTTTTTCACGATGCTGCCGTTGCCGATGTGCTCTATGTGGCGAACTATGCACAGTATGGAGTTGGGAGTGGGAGGCGACGAAAGTTGCATAGGGTGTGTAGGGTAGTGTGCGTGCCGCTTAGTGCAATATTGTTGATGATGGTGGTGGCGGTACGGTTTTACCATTCCCGCATACCAATAAGATCCAACATAGTATGTAGTGTGGCTTAGTAGTGCAACAGCTCGGGACAGAGCGAGATAGAGCGAGTCTCGTGTAGCGTACAGAGGAGAGAAGAAAAAAAAAAAGATTCAAAATCGAGGAAACGTGGGATACTAAAGTGCAATGAATTGTTACGTAGCGTCTGTGAAGAATGGTGTTGTTTCTGTGGAACACTAATCGTTGAGTGTAGGTTTTCATGGGATGTTTTGTTCGCTCGCGGCAGCAAAGATGTTGGCTGTGAGATTTCGAACCATACCCTTACTGATGAGCTCCGCTTATTTTTCATGCTTGCAATTATGTGGATTTCTTGCACTCTAAGCATTTTTATGTATCGTACATATTTTGTAACTTGGAATAATGCCACCCAAAAACCGATTATTAATCCATTATTTTAAATTCTAAACATCTCCGCCTAGAACGCCGTGGTCCTTGAATTTGAACAGCATTAGGTAAATGATCAGATCCGCTTATTATTATTTGGCCTAATTAGAAAACTCGAAACAGAAGGGGTAAGTCGGGTAAAAGAGGCAGAATGCTCTCTACTGGCTCAACACCAACCCACCAACGCTCCAACCGACAAATATGAAAATGGGCTAAATAAAACGGAACAGAAATAAAATCCTTCGCCGATACCCTGAAAGCTTTCCATTGGCGGTGGGTTTTGGGTTTTTAATGGACTAAGACCAATGCAAAACATTATTTCTTCGTCACTGAATTGTCAAGGCTTTCCTTGACCTCAGCTGTCAGCGAGTGATCAGGAGCAGTTTTTGTTTTCTTGCAAAAACATGTAGCAGTAGGCCATGACAGGTTGGCAAAAAATATTCTTCGTCCTCAAAAACGATGCTCCAGCCCGGAGAAGACGGTCCAAACCGAAAGCGTTTGGCTCTGTGAAGTGAAGGAAAACCTTTTTTTAAATAAATGTTTTCAATACATCTATTTAGGCCATGCTCTGGGTTCAGTATCATAACTAGCCTCAACAATCTTAATGAAGCGTTTGGAGTGATCTTGCTATGGTGAATAATATGTAACGTGATACTGATCCCAGCACACAGCTTTCCTGAAATAAGCACACACACACAAAAACAACAATCATTGCACATATATCATCTTGACGTTTAGAATTGTAGCGCTGCAGGAAAATAAAAGTGCCACCTTATGTATGCTTTACAGGCATTTTGTTCGAGGAAGTAAATAGAAACCTGTTTCCTGCCTCTTAATCTGTGTTTCCTTCCGCAGTGGCTGTGGTGCAGCGAATGAGGAAGTGAAAGTTAAAGATCGTTATAATCTCACCTGGCTGTGCTCACCCGGTTGAGGTGAATGTAATATGTATATTTGTGTACACGAGCTTCGCCGGCTGAACACCATCGTAGTGGTTGCTGCTCGCTACTCGCACCGAAACGCTCGAATACGTCTCTTCATCCGTTACCAGCGTTACATATTTCCTGGTTATTTTCATCTCTTTCTCTTGTTTTACCGCGGTTGCAGTGCTGCTGTGCCGTCACGCAGATTCGTCTCCGGTCTGGGAGAATGATTCCGACCAACGTCGCGGTGTGAAACTTTTTAGTAGCGCGTGGTCATTATTACAATCATTCCTGCAGTTTGGTGGCGACTCTCTGTATTCATAATGAAAATGTTGTTGATTCTGCGCACGGATGGTCTAGATGCATAACGGAGCGCCCGATACGGGTTCAAATCTGAACCGTCCGGAATGTGACTATCCGGTACGGGGAATAAAAAGCTTGAGGCTGAAGCTCAATTTGGCAGGCGTAGAGTACCGAGTGCACAACAGCATAATTAGCCGGTTCGGGGATATCGACGATTATATGGTATGCTTAATTTGGATGATCTATTAAGACTTCTTTGCATTTTATACTTCATGTCCCACATCGCGTACGCTTTCGCGTATACTCTAGCGTTGCTAAAGCACATCGAGACTGTGGCTGCAAAGATGTTGTTTAATATTATAGAACAGCATGCTCCGATTCATATGCAGTTGACTGCTGAACCAAACTTGACAGATTTATCTTATAAGTCTCACATTTTCTTAGAGTTTTCAATTTTGAAATTTGAAACTCGAACAATAATTAGAAAAGTTAAACCCATTTTCCTAAGACGCTCCGATGTACCATGTGTTTCTAATCAAATCGTTAAAAACTTGTTGTTTTTCCCACATGGATAAATATTGTGATAATTCGTAAAAAGACATCCTGTATCAGTGGAACATCTCCATAGTTAAGGGAGTGCCCTTTGTTTCATGAGTTCACTCATTTGGAGCCATAATTTTCCTTATTTTTTCATTATTTTGACGATAGCCCAACAATTGGTGCTAGCTCAACAATTGGTACACTTACCCTAGCTATGGGTCGACAGGAGGCGCTAGAGACAAAAATCACAGCCTCTGATCAAACCATATTTGTGAGACTGAAATGGATGATACTTAGCTAATGACCAGCGTACACAGCCAACGGAATGCATGCAGTGTTATCGTACACTCGCTACTACTTACTACCCGTTTCGAGTTCGAGCTCGCGGCCGGGTAGGTTCAACGACCGTCGACGCAACACTGCCGCCCTTTCCCTCTTTAACGGTGCCTCACGCCGCCATTGAAGTATATACGTTACATAAAGCGGTACCGATTAACAGCAACTAGGAAGTAGTATCGTAAGCGGGTTGTTGAGCAGTTTGGTGGGGCCGATCGGCCGATTCGGTCGGTTCCCATCTCACTTTCTCCTTTAATGCGCCGTGTTGTTCACTGCCACGGTCCGTCATAAGAAACCTGAGCCCGTACCCAAGAGGAGGGATTCACTACCCAACGTCCCTCCCCCTTCGTGGTTCTTCCTTCATCCACACACACACACACACACACACACACACACACACACACACCATCGCTTTCTGTTTCGATAGGTATGCTGTTATGGATCACTGTCAACAAGTAGTGGTGCCCGATTGAGCACTCTGGTTGGCTATTGGTTCACGTTTCATCGGGGAAGTGAAAGTTAAAAAAAAAACATTTTGCATACTATCATTGCGAGCTCAAGTTGATCGTCACCGTTACTGATCGTATGGAACGCGGATTGCAATATGTGTTACAAGTTAGTTGAAACAGAATGAAATTTCCAATCGGTCCACTAATAGAAGTAACTACACAGCATAATGCAAATATTCATCTAAGGGTAAACGCACAATGTATTGGAGACAGGGTTAGAGTACCGGCAGTACTGACAAATTCTTTCGGTGGTATCTGCATTGATCAAATGCCTTCACACTAACCGATGCTCACCGTTGTCGGACCGTTTCGTTGGTTTATTTTCACGAGAAGAGTACGGGTAAGAAATGCCGCTCTTGCGGGGTGATGAGTCTTGATACATACTGGTACTAGTAAAGGAGCATGATCATGATCACAGAATGCCCTGAGAAAAGCGCGACATTTCACTGGGTACCCGTGATCACGGGTAAAAGGTTAACGGGTCACTCAAACCATCGGGTCATTGCACTTGGTTGATTTCACTTTTCACGTTCGTTATGCGGGGGTGATGCATCCGGATTTTATTCTCTATTGTTCCGTATACTGCTGGCGGTGTGTGCTTTCGACAAATAATAGACAGATGATTGGTTGACGCTCGGATTTCATGCACAAAAAGTGTAGTGAAATGGTACCAAAAGTGTTTCACTAATGCCGGTGGGTTTGTCTTTAAAATGATTTTAAGTAACACCATTACAGTTATCCTTCAACTTTCGGATGAGGTTTTGAAATTTCTGAAGTATGTTCAACATAAATTTAAACATATATAAATTGAAACCTCCTTTTTCGTATATTTTAGAGTGACACTCGTATCGCTTTCCACTTTTTTGGTTTTCAATAAATAATCTAATCTCCCAAATGCCACTTCCAATACGTCAACCGGTTAAACTACTTAAGGGCCGCCATTGTTTTTTTCCTAAGGTTCTTATTACACACTATATTGATTGATTCATTGCAAGAACAGACCGCGAGAAGTAAACCGTGTCAACCGTGCGAGTATCGCAATCAGGCGCCGCATGCAAAAGTAAATAGTTAAAATATGTTTCAAATTCTCTACGAAAGCCGTCCTCAGAACAAACATTAATAAGACTTTTCACGAACCGTGCATAATTTGAATCATATAAGGAATGAATCAGCTATATTTCTTTAACTCAATAACTGTTATAAGACAGACTAACTTGGGAAAAAAATCACGAATTTATTCAAAACGTTGCAGCATTTATAATGTTCTAAACATTGATCAAACACATTCATTAGCAAAATACGTTGCGTGTCTTATCATCGGCAAAGATTTGGGCAAACTGAACCGCAAATAATCTCATCCGTACCCATAGCAACCGTACCGTGTCAAATCTCAACCGTACTCGTAGAATAAATTAAGTTTTTTCAGATCCATATGACATGTTAGTAGGTTAGTAGGTAGCCAATTATCTAGTACCGAGTTGCTCATATACTAATACGTTGTACAAGCCTGTCAAATGACCTTAAATACACGTTTTATAATTTTCCACAGCTTCAACATCTTCAATCTATTTCGTATTGTTGTTCTCCAGTTGTTAGTGCCCTGCTGCCTACTTTCACCGAAAAATAAACCCCCTTTAATGTTGATGAATGCATACCGGAATGGAGTCACCGGACAAAAAGTACGGGAAAACATGCGAGTATGCAGATCGTACCCATCGAACGCCGCGGTATCGCGCATATGAACACAGCGCCGGTTGTTTGTAGAATCCCACTACACGCACGTTGCCACGGTGTCGACCTAATGGTAGGTCTTTGAACCATGGCAGAAAACTAGGTTAGAGCTAGAGCTTTGTGCCTATTCTCGGTGGTTGTCTGGATGGGCCAGCCAGCGACAGGCAGTTGACTAGGTTGCTAGCCGCTAAATGTGGGGTTGCACACTCACTCTGGTCGTTTGTTTTTTCTTACTTCTGTCCGTCGTGCTGGGTGGTAGAGGTGATCACTTTTTGTTTACCCCTTTCATGCATTGAAATAGTGGAACATTTGCAGTCGGTCAATAGAACTCGCAGGATGAACAAATGAAAGATGATGTTACGTACGATGCACAACTAACTCTTTACATGAATTACAATAAACAATACAAACGGCTGTTTGGTCAAGAAGCATACGACTGACAAATAAAGGCAGTGCTTTTGCGAATCTGTGTTAGCATTTCTTTTTATATGATAAAAACAAGACTTTATTTGTTGTTGCGCTATGCATGACCGTATGTAATGGTTATCTTAATTTAACTACGACAATTTGTGACTGAATTTTAGCTCATACTATTCACTATTCATTTTCTCTGTCTCTCAAATTGTTCTAATTTATACTATTCTGTAATACAGTAAAGCTCTCAGAGATCCAAAGGGACTGCTATTTTAGGGAATCTTTTAGGTTGAGAAATTTGTTAGGATGCGTTTTCTGGGCGATTTACAATACAAGCTAGTAAACTCATGCACTTTGTGATATAAACGCTCGATAGATGTGTTTCCGATGGGCTCGTATGTGTGGTTCATGTGTTTTTGAAGGTAAGTGCAATATGTTGTTTTTCACTTTTAAACACGTGTGTGGACTTTCTGATTTGTTAGATGCCAGAACTTTCTAGAACTTTCCACCCTGTACACACTGTAAACGCATCCCTAACGAGCTGACAGTCAACATTGCGAGAGTAATGCCGACTTTGGAAAACTAAGTATGGGCAGTTCTTAAGATTCCGTTTTGGGAGACTATTTAATCTTTGAAAGACTGAAAATATATTGCAAATGAAAAGACTGTCGAAATATGCATCTTAGGAAACATCCCTCCTTAGGGAGTGGATATCTTTGAGAGATTTCATTGCATTAAAATACATTCTAACACAATTGTGTTACTTTTCACAAAAAAAACACACAAAATAAACTGTGCAACAATGCAGATAGTTTCATTTCAAAACAAGATAAACAAATTATCTGTCTGGGTTTTAGATGTTATTTTGCATATCTGCTAATCTGCTATCTGCTTCAGGCGTCATTTTTAAATATTTAAATCAAAAGTAGTAAAATACATAATTTTGATCATTTTTTTTTCATTAATGGCATAGATGCACGTACATCATTGTGACATATAGTGAACCAATCCCCTATCAAACATGATAAAATAGTTCACAACAATTTTCAGGCAATTCAGAAACGGAGCCCCCCCCCCCCCCTTAGCACTGAAAGAAAAGTACGATAAAACTATCGTTTTTTAACCCTCCTAAATACCGATGGGTATGGGGGAACGAAAAAAGCATAACGGGAAGCAGTGGAAGCGGGGCAGCGTTGTGAAAGTGAATTCATTGTGCCGCCGCCATACTACGACGCGTTACGTAAAGCATGGTTTCAACTTTGTGCTTTTTAGCGGTCGGGTCAGGGTCCATTACTCTTTTCGACTCTTTTCGAAAGTGTCTGCGTACGAGTTTTCGAGTTCGTCTTGAGTCGGAAACTCCGCGTGTAATGTGTATTTTGAATGCTGCTTATAATGATGGTAATATATTCGAAAATGCAAGCTTTGTAACTTATCTTAAACGAAAGTATCGTTGACCGGAATGGAAGAGGGGGGGGTAATGCTCCGAGTGTTGATTACACGAGTGTTATCATAATCTCGGGCTGAACAAACGTAGCTGTCGTATAGTATCTGTAAATTGTACTACATACTATAGTTAAATCGAAACAACATGAGTAATCGAATATTTCTTAGAATTTATTGAAAAACAAAACCGAAAATGAACAAACGGTGAACCGTTTCCACTGAACGGTGAAACGAGCAAACCTACGAAAGTACAATCGGTTGAAAATGAAAGTAACAGATGAAAGAGAATTAAACCCAGCTCATGAACTACAAGCGTGCCAACTACTTACAGCGCTTTCTCCTGGAAACGGTTAACTCGGCCCCCCGTTTTCTTCACCCCGTTACTTCGTGGCCGTTCGGCTCGTTGGGGTTGTCGTTGGCTTCCCGATTCATTTTTCTATGATCTCGCTGTTTTACTTCCTCATTGCTGCTGCACGTACAAGTGTGCGGTGGTGGTGGTGGTGGGCACAAACCCTGCACAACCTCCTCTAATCGTGACTCGCCCGTGCGATCGTGCGATCATTTTAAAGATCGTCTTCCGTGTGCCATTGATTCCGTGTGACGTCTTCCTGTCTTACCGGCGACCCCACCAGGCTGGCGTCCCGGTAGGAGTATGGAGCCGTGTTTATGCCATTTATGCTGCATATCGCTTAGCCTTTTTTGTTCCACGACATCAGCAGGGGGTGGGAATGGAAGGGAGCCGCTGGAGGAGATCGTTGCGACATCTCAATAGAGAGCGCGTTCCAGTACATTGCGAAGAAGAAGAAGAGGGTACATTTTCACCACTCTTTCCATACATCTTCTGCCTAATGGTTTCTCCTTCTCTCTGCTTTCGTGGCGGCGTTCGAGAAAAGCGAACTGCATGTACCGCGATAGACGCAATTGCAGATTGTTATGTAAACTTTCCATCATTTCCTTGTTTCGTGACGGCGCGAAGCCCGCGGTGTCTTAGAAAGACCGTCGAGGGATGGGATGGGTACATGGAAAGCGCCAGGCTTGAGATTACGTGTCGTAATTGGTTTTGAAATAATTGAAGTGAAAGTTCTAGCATTTTATGTGCAGTACGAACTGATATAGCAACCTCTATTCGATGCGAAAGCCCGTAAAGTAGAGCAGAAAAGGCACTCTCATCGATCTGATTTGAAAGCATGGTTTTGGCACAGAACAATAATAGGCTTTTTGCTTGCACTGGGGCTCGTATAACCTAGTTACGTTAGTTTGTTTATTCTTTTCACGAATAAATACACCTTCCTTGCTTATGCTAAAGAACATAATAAGCTCGGTAAATGAATTCCTGTTGTGCGCGAGTTTGTTTTTTTTTTGCTGTTCAGCGCTCGCTCGTTTTCGCTGCCACCCTGGTGGCCAGCACTCTGGTTAACTGTTTACATGTTATATTTATACAAATTGTGGTATCCATCTCTTGCAGCGATACGGCGAGAGCTGCATGCAGCGAAGCGGCCGTTGTTTGATTATTGTCTCGTCTTTTAGTAAGTTTCTGGGTCAGCGGTGCTTCTGTGTTTCCTAAGGCAGTAAGGTTCACACCAGGGGCAATCTTGCCGATCGTTCTAGGGCGGCACACTTAAGCAGGGCAGGGCGCCTCGCGGTTACAAATTTCGTTTTAACGATACGTTCACATCAAAGTTCCAGCATTTAATCGGTATCAACATGAGCGTTGATATGTCCAGATCACATATTCTGCAATATCGATCAGTATTGCGTATTCACCGTAGATGCTTCAAAGAATGCTGTACTAAATTAACATCCAACATCATAGCACTCACAGACTCCGTGTTCCTTAGCAACGCCAGAGTATAAATGCACGTAAACAGTAGAAGTTTTCTAAAGAGAGAAAGGGTCGTAGCAAAGAGAAATGCGGAACTAATTCTAATCGACTTTATGCGAAATCTAGAAACAAAGTGTACTAATAATTTTTCAATTGTGTTGCTTGGGTGCAACTCAACACTGACAAAAGCCATAAAGAGGGTCGAATTTAGGTTGCAATGTCAATGACCAAGAAAATTATGTATTGCGAGTAGTCATTTTTTATCAAACACAATAGAATGATATTTTTCACAACATACAATACAAACCCTAAATTGTAAAATGTATCGCTGCAAACCAATTAAATGGAGTCCAATCTCTTGAGGAGATAACATAGTAGTGATTCGCTATTTTTATTCCCAAGATCTTAAGAAATCTGACGATGATCATTTGAATCAGTCTTACCACACGTTTGTATATTGGCGTTTTTTTCCAATAATAGAAAAGGGTTTATACATTATATATATATATATATGTACATAGGATGATGACAATTTTGTGTCATTATCCGTGATTACCCGTCTACCTAATTGTGTGATGTAGAAGACGCTGGCACCAGTAAGATATGCGATCGGCAAATGGTAACATAATGAGCGCTCGACAGGTACGCCGCAAACCTGGGCCGGACAAAACTGCGAGCATACTTCCTGGAGTTTTGCTCCCTTCCGACTTCCGCAAACCGGGCTGCCGGACGTCGGATGCTGTCGTGAGCTCGGTGGCAATGGGGCAGAGAGCTTGGCTTGGAAATCCGGTTGAAAGTCATAATATAGAGGAGAAGAAGATGAGGAAGAAGAAACACATATAACAAAATGAAATAACGCTTCCCGCATCCCACCATCAAACTCCCCATTGAAAGCTGCGGTCTCACTACTCTCACTTTTCACCAGCTCTCAGTCAGTCTGTCGGTACTGGTTTCACCACCCGTTTTACCGTTGTGTGTGAGAAACCCATTCCCATCCACTCAGAGCATTGGTCTTTTGCTGCTGCTGCTGCTGCCGTCGCTGCTCGGTGGAATTTGCTTCACCGTGATGTTGTGCGGAATGGCTCACTCGGATCGTCGGCTTTTCCTGGTTACGGTTTACCCATCGACGGACGATCGCTAGAGAGGGGGGGGGGGGGGGGGTGAGGAGGGATGAATGGAAGGAGTACGGCGGAGCGTACACCTCGGCGACGTCGTGCGGCGTTGCCGAAGGGCGGAAGCATGTTTTTCGTTTTCGTTTGCCACTCGCGCGGCTTGCGCCGAGAACCCGAGTCACGTCGCTTCGGACGATTCATTCGGTAACCTACTTTGCTTCGATACGTACACGTTTTCAGTTTCGCTCGCGCCACCATGCAATTACTTGCATGCCCGGATAGATGAATAGTTTTCGCTGAACCAACTCGAGCGTCGCACCGTACGGACCGCGTACGTACGGGGTTGGGAGTTCGACTCGGCGACTGTTCGGCTGCGACCGACGCGGTCAATGTGCCTAGCCATCAGTTCCGTTTTTGCAAATATTCTTCGGGAAGGTTAGCGGATCGTGTGCCTCGTTGGTGGCCTGCCTTTAAGACGGAAGTGTGGGCTTGATTGAACCGTCTCGTGCTAGAACATAAGGCGAAAGTTCCCGGTAAACATTTGCACTAGCGCAAAGTGGATACGAAATTTGTAAACCGTGAAGTGATTGGAGAGAGAGAGAGAGAGAAAGAAAGAGAGAGCGGAAAAGCGTAGGCAAAGGCAGGAGCGCAACGAATCTGTGATGGGGAAATATTTACTCAGGTGAAATTTAGTAACCCCACTGCGGTGCTACTGAGAGCAGTAAAGGGCGCCCGAAAAAATGTGCTGGAAGTGAAAATTATTTTTGTCGCCTTTGACAAGCTTGTCTATTGTATGTATGTGCGTGAGGGAGCGTGTGTGTTTTTGCGTGGTTTTGAATTAAATGTTGTGCCCTTGGGTATGTGTGTGTGCGTCCGTGTGTGAAATAATTTACCGCCACCGATGCATCCCACCAAATATAAACACGGAAATCCTTGGCAAAGTGCATCGATGATCGAGCGGCAGTGTGTTCAACTGCAACCGCATGCAATCGCGGCCCGTCTGGAATGGGGAAAGTAAACAGAGGCGTCACACACAAAGAAAGCAAAGTAACCGCTGGTTGTTCCTTGTCGCGATCGCAGCAGCTCGCGATTTTACTATAGTGTGTTTCTGTGTGCGTGCGTGCGTACGTCTCTGGGCTATTTACAAGCTTTTTTTTTTTTAAAAATAATTCTCAACCTGCTCAATCCACAACGAGATAAAATACTTAAATGTTTAAACTCCTCCACTCCATCGTAGCTGGAAGAAGGAGTGCTTTGCGCAGTGAAAGTCTTGGCTTGCTTCGCCGAAACGTGGTGTGTTTATTGATGATTAGTCAGAAACCGTGCGAGAAAATTTAAACTGCTTCAACACTGCAAGTAACGTGTAACATCGTTGCGATTCGTTGTAATTCGTTGTGCTCAGAAACTGTTTTTCCATCCGGAATACGGTGCATGCTAGCGGTCGTTAGTCCGTTGTGTATCGAAAGTAAGAGTGCCTTGGATCCTTGGATGAAAAAGAAGGACTCGCAAAACGCCACACGGAATTCGAAATAGTGCAATGAGTGGGCACCATTTGTTGGCTGAAGTTTGATCAGCGAAAGACTGGTGGCTTTAGAATCTTAATTGTGTTTGTAATGAAAATTTTACTGCCCAGTTCACAATGATTGCCGAGTGTCCGTTGTACGGTGGCCCCGCTGAATGCTCCGAAATGTGCCGCCACGCTGGAAAATGTCGTAAAAACATTCAACTATCGTGCACCGGTGTGAAACGTCCGTCCGTAACGCGTTTGATTGAGAACGTGCCTTATGTTTGTGCATTGTTCACCCGTACGGAGAGCATGGGCTGCTTTTTGCGCGCCTAGTTTGGGAATAAGGTCCAGCAGAAGGGTGCAACAACGTAATGGTTCGCAAAAAAAGTTACGCGCACATCTACGTACTCTGCAAGAGATGAAGAGGCCTGATAGTTGAAAATATTTGCAGTGCCTAGTGAAACCGCCGGAAGTAGCTTCATCCGTCCTCACAAGTGCAAGCGTGTTCAATAGTAACGGAAAATATTATACCTATAATGTGTTCACAGACCGTCAAGCGCTACTACTTGTCCGCTTTCAATGTGATCGATCCCCTTTTGGGTGAAATATGTAGTTATACGATGTTTGTGTAAGTGTTTTTGTTTTTTGGTTATTGAAATGTTGACAACCACCGGAACCACGTCGTGCGTCGTGTGAAGAGGACACCCCACCGTTCGAAAAGCTTGCGAACTTTGGTTCACACACACAAGCCCAGCCAGTGGTTAGCGAGGAAATCAGTATTTTACGTCGACTCGTATGCAACTCTCCCCCACCTCCGCCAACACCTGCAGCTTCCACAGTCGTGTTCAATCGTACGATTGAAGGAAATACTAAAAATGACATCGTTAGGTAATTTTATTTATGTGTAAAATATGATTTGCTCATCCCCAAAGTACCACAACACTTGCTACTCGAATGGGATAGTTTGTATAGGGGGTTTTGCGCGAAAGTAGTCAAACTTAAAAGCTCTATCAACAGATCGTACCTCTCACGCATAATGCATTTACTTACTGCAACTGAAAATACCATAGCAACGATGATCTTCAATCCTAGCAACCGTAGTCAATCGTATTTTTCGGCGAATAAAAAAACCTTTTCGGGTGCAAGAATATCGTAAAATTATTATTTGTCATAATCATATTTTCTATTAAATCGTGGAAAATAGCAAATTAAAAGGAGCAACAATTTGAAGCAAATAAAATGTTGAAGTCATGATTCGGTAAGGAAAATGGGTTCGTCGTTTAACACTTTTAAAGGTCTTGTTTCGCCTGTTCATTTTGACTATTCACTACATTGGAATGTTCACAAACCGTTCGGTCTTTGGTTCATGCTGTAGTAACTCACCGAACTGATGGCTTCCGAGAGCGTAGGAACTCATTTCCTTGTCCCGCGCGCCACTACGACTTGCGAGAGATTTCTCACATGTTTGCAAATGCAAGTCTCTCATCGTGGAAATTGTCTGTACATGAGCTTTTAAGAATGGTGGGGGGGGGGGGGAGGGGGATACTGGGTGTATTGCTTGCAAAGGTATATTTTTCCCATTGCATTATTTTGCCCCTCGCCCCCGATTCCATTCGCCGTCAAAAGTTCATCGAACCCCTTTCTACAATGTTAGCCACGCCAAGGCCTTCTTTTTCTAATAAGTTACATTTACCGGCCTGCTTGGTTTGTATGAGTGGATTTCGTGCTAGAGATGGAGGGATGCTGGCGAATAAAGCAGTCTGAGTTGGTTCATTAATGAACGATGTTTTGGGCTTCTTTATTTACTACCAAGTTCTACTAGTGGAAAACAACGGCTGAAACACCATGCTTTGAAATGGTTTGCACATAAAACCCTATAGGTGCAGAATTGTTCTTATATGCATTTTTAAATATGATATGAAATGTGAATGCTCAAAACTTAGTTTGTGGTGATCGCGGTCACGGAAGCACATTCAAGACAGAATGCATTATCGCCAATAGTTTATTAATCAAAGGGGGCGGTCTGAGGTGTACCAAACCCACGAGATCGAACTCGACTCGACTTCTTTTCGGCAAGTCCCTACAATACTAACACCATATGTAGTGAAGAATGCAAAAAAGTTTTAAAAATAAACGCCACACGGAACGACTCACACACGCACACGGTGGGAAGGTACAGCTGTACTGAACGTACCGCTTCGCGTTGCGTTTGTACGATACGAAAGGGAGGAGAGTTTGTGTGCTACAATTACGTCAGGGAGGGAGGCCATAAGGTCCACGACTTTGCACATTTGTCGGGGATGTGATAGCGGTTGCCACGAACACACACACACAAACACATACGCAGAACCGAGAGTATTCTTTGCATTCTGAATGTAGGTCGGGAACCATACCCACCTTGCACAGAGGCGGCAGGCATATCGCGAACCAGTGTCGTGGTTGGTTTGCCATCGCAATGTGGGTTAAATGTTGCGGTAGGTTAGTTCTATCGCGAATGGGAATGGTTGGCTACCGTTGCAGCAGTACGATGGTGTGCGCTGTGCACGATCGTCGGAGACACTGACACTTCTAAATCAGTCGCATCGGAGCGTATTCACTTTCGACAGTGTGTTGTTTGCCGCCAGAGAGAAGACAACACTTAAGCGCTTATGCATATGGTTTTGATGATGAATACGATATGAACATTTTGTGTTCCTTCCACAAAGATGCGGCTTGCGAGCTGTATCATTTTCGTTTCGTTTTACTCAATATTTACAGCGGAAATTTGCGTTTCCCTTAGCGCCTATAAAGCGAAACGGATTTTACGGGTTATATCGATAGTTATATCGACCGTACTACTGGCACTAAAGGAATTGAAACATAGCAATATAGAAATGTACGTTCAACACAGTGGGAAATCATATTCATAATCGATGGGGAAGAACCGTTCCGCTAGCGGTCATTGGGTAAGCGATCGTTCGGCAAGAACGGAGAACGGCGTTACGAACGGCTAGGCTATCAACGACGGCTGGGGCTGGCTTTAACCTTTCACGCCGTACAGTCAGTGCTATCGAATGCGGAAATACAAATGAAGTTGGCTGGTCGCGCGTTAGTCGCTAGACCTCAACATGAGCGGCTGCGAGATGCAATTGCAATCGCCATTGTTGATGATCGGGACGTCTATACTTGCTTGATTCTATCGACACTTGCTTGGTGTTGGTGGTAACCTTTGTAAAAAAAGTAGTACTGTTGTTATTCATACGAATGATAGTTGAGAGTAAACAATGTATCTGCTTTAAAATCTTGGGGCATGATAAATAAGCTAGCGTTAAATATGTTTCGATCATCGATCCCAATCACTAACGAAGCCTTTTCTCTCTGTCCTTTCTCTACCCCAAACGACCATGTGCAGGAATTATGACACTGAGCCGTGGACCATACAGCGAGCTCGATAAGATGAGCCTATTTCAAGATTTGAAACTAAAGCGAAGAAAAGTCGACTCACGATGTAGTAGCGACGGCGAATCGATAGCTGACACGAGCACCTCGTCGCCGGATCTGCTGCAGCCACTATCGCCGAAGATGTGTGATCAGCAGCAGCAGCAGCAGCAGCAACAAGCACCACCGGCACATCCCAGTCTGCAGCAGAAGGGCCTCTCGGTGAAGGATGCGCCATCGCCACCGACCACGCCGGCCACCGTGGACGACGAGCACGAGTTGCTGGTGTGTTCGTCGGCCGGTCGCGGATTCGACGACAACGCCGCAGATGACGGCGGTGGTACCAGTGGGTCCGCCAGCAGTGACCGAAGTGGCAGTTTCCTCCACCACGGCAGGCGGCTGAATGGAGGTGGCTCGAAAGAGGAGGGTGCATCCCATCGCCACCTCCATCACCACCATCACCACCATCAGCAGGACAGCTATCAGGAGGACGACAGCGGTGGCGATAGTGCGCAGGCGAGATCCGATCGAACGCCTGCAACGGGCAGCGACGGTGCGACGGTAAATGCCGCCAGTTTGAAGGACGAAGTGTACGAGGGAAACAGTAGAGTGTCGCCCGACACCTCACCAGAAGTTCTAACAGACGAGCGAACGCCAAATAGAAACGGTGGTGGTGGTGGTGGTAGTAGTGGTCGCGGCAATGCATCCAACGCAACCGCCGCCAGTGTGATACGTTCCGTGGCCGACGAACGGCGACCTCGTTCGGTCAATCCTCCGGCGGCTTCCACAATAGCTGCCACAAGTAGCAGCGGTAGTGGTAGTAACGTTATTAATACTAATAGCTGCGGACGGCCAGATAGTGCCGCCAGCATCAAGATACCTACCGGCCATAATAGTAGTAGCGGCCGTTGCGCTGCTGCTACCACCACCACTGCAACCGCCGCTGGTTGTGGTAGTGAGTGTGGCACTAGTAGTAATAGCACCAGTGCAACACTAATAAATTCCATTGAGTCGCTGCATCAGCACTACGGGAAAGAGTGCGCTGGTGTTGACGATGATGATGGCGATCGTACAGCAGCAGCAGCACACAACGGCATGGATGGAAACGATACGGCGAACTCAAGCACAGCTACTACGGCCACCGCCGGTAACATTAGAAGTATTGTCGGGAGTGGTCAAACACAGCAGCATGTCACGGTGCTCGTTACGCCGCCATCGTCCCGGATGAAAAGCAACCATCTTTCAACCGCGGAGGGAAACGGCACGGCGACCAGCACGGTGACAAGTGCCGCGGCGGCTGCCGCCGCTGCCGCCGCCGCCACGACCCTGGTGACACTCGGAATGCGGAAGCAGCAATCACTGCCACCGCCATCAACAGAGCCGACGTCACTATCATCCGCATCATCCTCATCGACGTCCCCGTCATCTGGCGACCGGCGGGAGCCGTTTGCTTGCACCGACAGTGAGACCAGTAACGCGCACAACGCGAGTGACGATGCGGATGACGTGGAGCACACCGGCAGTAGTCGGTCCGGCACCAGATCACCGTCGGCTTCGTCCACCGACCTCACCACCGCCACCACCACCACCACTGCCGTCGTTGCCTCGTCGTCTCCCTCTCCGTCGCACGCGGTGTCATTAGCCTTTCACCAGCAATCGCTGGCGGCGGCCGCCGCTGCCACCGCCACCGCCGGTGTGGGCGGACTGTCATCTTCAAAGATTGTTTCTAGTCAAGCCGTTGCCGCTGCGTCACGATCTCCGGGCGGAGCTGGCGGCGGTCCGATGGTCAATTCGCAGCAGCAGCAGCAACACGTTATCATAACGCAACAACAGATGCTTCAGGCAATGCACCAGCAGATACGTATAAAAAAGGAGCGTCAGCAGCAGCAGCAGCAGCAGATGGCCGTGGCAGCCAGCACGCTGATGCACGGCAACCATCGGCCGCTCAATGCCGGCTTTCCAGCCGTCCACCATGCCCACGCCCAGCAGTTGGTTATCAAGCGCGAACGGGGAGCGGTCGCGGCCGGTGGCCTAAAGCTGCCCCTCTCACCCGGATCGCTGGCGGCGGCGCACACGACGATCGTGCGACAAGCGCCGACCAGTCCCGGCCCGATGGCTACTGTACACACGGCCTCACCGATGCAGCCGCCGGTATCACCGCACCAATCGCTTCCCTACCGACAGGCCGGCAGTCCCGTGCAGGTGGGATCGTCCTGTGGCGGCACTCAGCAGCAGTCCAGCGCGCCACTCCAACCGCAGGTGATCATCAAGCGAGAGCGAGGGTCTTCGATGCATCACCAGCAGCCGTTCCACCATCAGCCCCAGTCGTCGTCGATAGCGAGCTCGGTGTGTGTTAGTGGGCCGAATCCAGCCGGTGGTCTCACGACGAACAGCATAACGACCACCGCCACGTCGTCCTCCGTCGCGTCGACGGCTGGCGGTGCATTGACCCTGCGCAATCCGATTCGGGATGCGGCTATTCTGTTTCGTGTAAAAAATGAAGCAAATTCTGGCAATGCCCTAGTAGCCAGTCAGCAGCAACAGCAGCAACAGCATCATCGAATGGTGTGGCCAGCACCAGCCGCGTTGGCGGCAGCGGCAGTAGTATCGTCTGGGACGGCGACGACACCACACCGGATCAATGGTGTCAAACCGGAAGTTATCGGAGGTCCACTGCCGCCGATCAGAAACCAACTATCCTCGCCCCACCACCACCACCACCAACAGCAACAGCAACAACAGCAGCAACAGCAAACATCTCCCCATCACCAGCAGCAATCACCGCAGCATCATCATAGCAGCCCAGGACCTGTTGCATCGCAGACACCTTCCCGTGCAACGCCTACCGTAATCATGGGTGAATCATGCGGTGTTCGTACCATGGTGTGGAGCTACGACACAACGTTACAGCAAGCGCATAACGCGGCTTCCTCTACCAACACCGGTGGTGGTGGACATCCGGGGACTGAGTCCGCACCCACCGGTCTCGGACCGCACCCACAGCATCACCACCAACAGCAGTCCACCCTCCATCAACATCTCCACCAACAGCAGCAGCAACCGCAGCAGCATACGGTAGCAGGCTCGACACTGAACCACCACCACCACCACCATCACCACCACCAACAAGGACCCCAGCAGACCAACGGTGGCATGAGCAATAGCGGTAACGGTGGAATAATCACCACCCCCAACACCAACAACGGTAGTAACGGAAGTGGCGGCAGTTCGCACAACAACGTCTCACCGAGTAGCAACAACGAAGAAGCGGCACATCTGCTCCTCAGCCTGGGCCAGTCCGTCGTACCGTCGACACCGTCCACCAATGCCGCAGCCGCAGCCGCAGCGGTAGCGGCCGCCGCGGCCGCCGTTGTCGCGGGCCATACGCCCGCGTGGCCAGCAACGAATCATGCGCGGACCACCCTTCCGCTGAACATGGAGCGACTCTGGGCCGGCGATTATGGACAGTTCGCGGCGGTCGGATCTCAGCAGCAGCACCAACAGCAGCAAGCACTAAACCTCACCTCCCAGCAGCAACAGCAGCAGCAACACTTGGCGTGGGGCTTAAGTGGTACCGGAGTTGGTGGACCCAAAAAGGTATTTATGACGGCTATTCAGCATGCGTGGGCGTTCCAACACCTAGCTACAACTAACAGTACGTGTGTGTGTGATTTTTCAGGAATTGCTGGACGATATGCCACCGGATGAGGACGACCAGCCGCTGGTGTGCATGATCTGCGAGGACAAAGCAACGGGGCTGCACTACGGCATTATCACGTGCGAAGGCTGCAAAGGATTCTTCAAGCGCACGGTGCAGAACCGCCGCGTGTACACGTGCGTGGCGGATGGAACGTGCGAGATCACTAAGGCCCAGCGTAACCGTTGCCAGTATTGTAGATTTAAAAAGTGTATCGAACAAGGAATGGTGCTACAGGGTAGGTTTCTACAGTAGTTTCTATACTTCAGGGTATAGCCGATCCCATAGAATTTACGTCTCACAGAATTGAGGCAAACGTATCGAAATACTTCGAAACTCGCAAGGGAGGCCGCTTCGTAAGGTAGAATGTTTCTCAAAGATGCACATTTTAAAAGTCCTTTCAGTTCATATAACCTAAAGATGGATCTCCCAAACATGCCCATACATTGTGACCACTTATCCCGTTTCCCAAAGTAGGTATTGCTCTCGAGATATTGACTGATAACTCGATTGGGATCCGTTTACAGTATGTGGTTGGAAAGTTATGCGATTCGTCACAGTTATTCTATAAGCGAGTATTTCGTAAACGATTGATAGATATCACTATCTATCAGTACAAAAAGTCTAATCAACTATTGAATACTGAACAACACATACGAGCGATCGGAAACACATCTATCAGGCGTATACACCACAAGGTGCATGAGTTGACTAGCTTGTATTGGAAATCGCCCCTCGGCTGCTAGCTTTGAGATTTTTCACCGTTGTTCATTCAGAGAGAACAAGTATAATGTACAGTGTTTAACCTGAAATTTTTACCAGAGAGCCCTCTGCTCGATGACTATCTCTCTATTTAATTTGCTCAAAGATGTAGCATAACGAACGGGCGTATCTAAACTATAAAAGCGTGTGCAGTCATAGAAAATATGCGTAGTAATATCCTAACTTATTCCTTTTGCAGCGGTTCGGGAAGATCGCATGCCCGGTGGACGGAACAGTGGAGCCGTTTACAATTTGTACAAAGTTAAGTATAAGAAACATAAAAAGAACAACCAGAAGCCTACCAATGTGAAGCTCCATCAAGGTGCTGGTGCCATGGGAGTCGCCGTGACTAACCTTAGCGACATCGGTGTCGTCGGTGCCGGGGTGGGAACCCAGGGCGGTGGAATCGGTTCCGGTGGTAGCGGCGAGAGCCCCAAACCGGCCAACATGTACCACCACCATCAACAGCAGCAGCAGCAGCAACAGCAGCAGCAACATGCATCGACGCACTCCCAACAGCACCACCATCTGCCTTCGACGACGTCACCGACCATGATCAAATCAGAGAGCATGAATCTAAGCCTGCTGAACGGTACCATACTGAAGACGGCGCTCACGAACCCGAGCGAGATCGTGCATTTACGGCACCGGTTGGACAACGCGGTCAGCTCGTCGAAGGATCGTGCGATCTCGTACGAGCAAGCCTTGAACATGATACACACCCTTATTGACTGTGATGCTATGGAGGATATAGCAACCCTACCGCATTTTAGTGAATTCCTCGCAGATAAGTCGGAGATTGGCGACAAGCTGTGTAATATTGGCGATTCGATCGTGCACAAGCTGGTCTCGTGGACGCGCAAACTTCCGTTCTATACGGACATTCCTGTTGAAATACATACCAAGCTGCTGACGGACAAGTGGCACGAAATACTGGTACTGACCACGGCAGCTTACCAAGCCATGCACGGCAAGAAAAGCATCGGCACCACTCAAACGCAGAGCGGAAGCACTGGGTTTGTGTTGGCGCCCGATAAAAATGACCCCGAGTTCACTGAAGAGGTGTGTATGGCCGCCCCCTCTCTCGCCCATTTGAATCGATTTATGCCACGCTAACTCGGTATTCCGTTTGTTTTGATTTCTATTCATACCATCAGATCACTTCCCATCTGCACACGCTGCAATCCTGCCTTACAACCCTGATGGGTCATCCAATATCCATCGAGCAGCTGAAGATCGACGTCGGCCAGATGGTGGAGAAAATGACACAAATTACGATAATGTTTCGTAGAATCAAACTCAAAATGGAAGAGTACGTTTGTCTGAAGGTGTACATTCTACTTAATAAAGGTAACGTTCGGTAATAACCTTTACGGTGATAGGAGGGAAAACATTAACGCTCGTATGTTTTATTTTCCGTTTTCTCTTTTTTCGGCGAGACAGAAGTTGAGTTGGAAAGTATTCAGGAAAGATACATTCAAGTACTTAGAAGCTACCTACAGCACACCGTTCCGCACAATCCCAACCGACTGAGTGATCTCTTGGCTCATATTCCAGAGGTAAACTATATAGCAACCGCGAAGTGTTGGCGAAAGTTTCAGTAGTACATGGCTCTTCCCTTGCATTGCAGATACAAACGGCAGCTAGTTTGCTCCTGGAGAGCAAAATGTTCTACGTACCCTTCGTACTAAACTCGGCCAACATAAGGTAGCGAATGATGGAGCGTGGCGTGACGTTATCTCCGACTCCCGACCGACAGCGGCTGGAATGTGACGCGCGTACTGCAAATTTACCGGAGAGCGATACGGATTGCGAAATTCGCCGTGTCAGTCCCACCAGTCCGTTGCGTTTGCCAACAAGTGATGCGTTCTTTAGTTTGGCAGGAAATTCCATACCGAATGTTGCCCCGTCGGCGGTCCAGGTAAATATCGATGGACAGCAAAAGTATCAAAGTTGCAAACCGACTTCCCACTCGCAGACCAGGTTGACTCAATCGGTAGCATTCACACCGGCAAAGCTCGCCAGGATAAAGCCACCAAACGGTACCGATAGTAACAGTACGAATGTTTGCACCGACGCCAACGGTTCTCTCACTGCCGACACAAATACTTTAAACAAAAGTAATCGTATTAATAATAATTACATTGTAGATAATAATACTAACTATACCAATAGCACCAATGCCGTAACAATATTTGTTATTAAAACTGTGTTACCTGATGAATAATAATCTTCGAGACATTCGAGGCCATAATAAAGCACAGTCAATAAGAGGATGTGTGTATCCGTTTACAAATTTTCACAATGATCGAAAGTGGTAGGAAACTGTGCTAGCCAGGTAGGCCCGTTTGGGGGTTGTTTCTCGCATGAGAAGGATGCGTTCCACTCGCCTACCGCCTTATCATTTTGCCGTTTCTGACCATGAAGTTCCGTCCCGCGTGGAGAGACGCTATATTCCGACTAGACGAGCAAGCACGACACGAACAGACTGCTAAAGACGGTGAAATAAGTTCATAAGCTATCTCATTTTTGGGCGGACATCCTTTGCCACGGCGCTTCAAACGAATTACGAAAGCGCCTGGTAGAACGCATTTAGTAGAGCAAACAAACGTTGTTTAGGCAGAGGCAGTTTAGGCACCTCGACGGTAAGTTTGGATAGGCACATTTTAATATTGGTATTGAGTTCAGTTTTAATGCGGACAGAAGCTATGCTGCGAACAGAACACATTTGCGGTGTCTGTATATGCTGGGTTGATGGCGCATTGGTTAAAAAATACTTTTGAATTGGTACATCTATATGCCACTAAAAACATTGATTCAAACTCGTGCAGTACCGTTGAGGGATCACTGTAAAGAAGGCCAACCACTAGAGGCAGCGTCTGGCAATGAGTTCAACGTAAGGAACTACGCTAGCAAAGGTCAGGCAAGGCGATGTACAGGAGATTCATTAATCCTCTAGGAATATTGTGCAAGGATCGTAGGGTTTTAGGGCAAAAAATTTCCTACACCATTCACTAACCCGCTCGTGCACGAATTCAAATCCTTGTGGTAAAGAATTCACCAACACATGTATATCTGTATGCATCATAACACATCATAACATCGGACAGCATAGACGAACTCATAAACAAACAACACACATTCGAGGAAATACATTTTCCGGTACTAGGAAGTCTGAAATGAATGCCTTCTATATTAATAAAAACAAAAAATAAATGCGCACAGGGCGCTAAAATGAGCAAACATACTAAAGATTTACACATTAGTAGGCAGTAACCAACGAACCAGAATTCAAATTTCGTGCATTCGGCTGATCGATCGATTGAAACGATCGTAGGATAAAATGTAGTAGAATGCGCAGCGGACTATTCCAACCATACCATGTTTGGAATGGTTTGGATAAGGCGATTTTTGCAGTTTTCGTTTACTTTCGCACCACCGGCAAACTTAACGAGACAGGCAGCCAGCACGTGAAATTTTAATCATTAACCAATTTTTCATCAGTTCGATCGTAGTTTTGTGTGCCTGTGTGTGTGTCTTTGAAGACTTTGAAAACAATTTTCTGTTTGTACTCTGATTATGACTACCGATGTTACGTTCTTAGTTTACCGATTTAACAACAACAAAACGGATCTTGTAGCCGAAAGATGCGTACGAGCATTTTCCTTAGTATAAAACCTTTCCTTAGCCCGGCCAGGCCCCGAGAACATTTATTCGTGCCTAATGTTTGTTGAATTTCTTACGCGAAGAGTGCGCCAGTGGTATATGCCTGTGGCTGAATGACTGATGACTCGCCTGAACTGAGTTGCCGAGCCTACTGTAGACTGTCGTACCGCGCCGTTGTACAAAGCTGCTTAAGGCATCACGTATAACGCAGTAGGCGCTACTGTTTCTCCGACTGTTTCTCACTATTGTGGAGGTTCGTAAATCTTCTGAAACTTCGTCCGTCGTCTAGATAGTTCTACGCCGGCTGCTCTCAGAAGCTTGACTCTTCATTTTAACGAATTATCCTTTTCACATTGCGTAGTCCGCATCATACAAATAAAAAAAAAACTGCTCGACTGTTGTTATTTTTTGTTGCTGTTGTTGCTATTTGCACTTTCTCAAGCAACAACAGCAGTGTGGTCGTTTTACATTTTTTATTCGATTGTTATTCATTTTCGCTACATAGTTTTGCAATGTAAACCAAACAGATTATGAAGTGATCCTCTTGTTTAATAAAATGTGTTAGGCTAATTTAACGATTTGTTGTAACAGTAGCGTTTAGGGATTAGGGTGCGGCATATTCGACGGCCCATAAGCTGCATACGTGCAACAGCAGCAGCAGCAATGCAAATACAATGTAATAAACACACACACACACACACACACATACACTTAGGGACACAGAGACCCCTATAGGAGCAGAAAATGTAATGGAAATGTAATAGCTAAGCCACATACTGTTGGCTGCGTTGTTTGGAAGATACAAGGAAGCGTCGATTTTGTACTGATACTAATACTTTCTATTCATGTATGTTTGTTTGTTTTTTTCCTCGCTTGCTATAATACGATAGAAGACTGCAGCTAATGAACATTATCTGTGTTTCGTGTGAGTGTGCCCTTGCAGGAATGAATAGAAAGAAACATATGTTTCTTTTAAGTGTTATTTAATTGAAATGACTATAACGTTACTACACATCTGTTTATACAAACATTAGTTAACACAGTTTCAAATTATACTAACTGTGTGACACGGCACTCACACACACACACACACACTCCATACGGCTCTCCGCTTACCCTCTAGCGCAACTGCATGTTGTTAGCATCTGTTGTGACTAGTGTTGGGCAAAGTGCGTGTGCTCGCACTGTGCGCACAGCACACGTCAGTCTGCGCACAGCACAGCACTGTGCAAA
>KB673235.1:305746-321676 GCA_000349145.1 Anopheles dirus | reverse complement strand
TACACGAATCATTTCAAGGTTGGTACTACATAACAATAATATGCATTTAATACTAGCGACGCCATCTATGTGTTAAACTAGGGACTTATCAGCCAACCTGTTAGCCTAGAGGAAGACACTGTTTCGATCCAGGATTTGGTCCAGCAAGCCAAGGAGCCTAACGAGAGCTTCATCCGGCTAACCGCGCAGATCGCTCAACTGAGCCCAAGTGTGTCGCGGGGTCTCGGAGTGTCGCTGAACGCGCAACGCGAAGGTGCGATATCTTGACGCGACTGCCCAGGAGCCACCGAAGATGTGCCCTTTCCTTCGGTCGTACCCCTGCCGCGGAGATCTACGCTTGGGACGCCTAACCACTGCGACACGGACCGTGAACCTGCGAGCGTACCATCTCGATCGACCATCGCGTTCCCGG
This sequence comes from Anopheles dirus, assembly GCA_000349145.1. Lineage (NCBI taxonomy): Eukaryota > Metazoa > Arthropoda > Insecta > Diptera > Culicidae > Anopheles > Anopheles dirus. The sequence continues at coordinate 321,264 of KB673235.1, read as the reverse complement.
ACTTTCTTCGCTACGACGCGCAAACCAGCTCGTCCACGGCTCGGCGCTACGATGCAGACCAGTGCGCCGGTACCAGACAGAGGACAGCCGCGCAGCCCGACCGAGAACGTGATCTTCAGCGAGCCCTAGAAGACCTAGATCCAGCAACTCCGGGAGCGGAACCGGCTGATGCAATTCTTCGAGGCAGCCGGTCACCAGAGAACCACACCTCAGCAACCACGTGTGAGTATCGTTCCAGAATGAAGCCGAGCGAACACATTCTCAGCCTTTGATCCTTCGCAGATGCAATGCACGATAAGACATGGAGGAAAACGGGACCTACCAACGTTCTCTGGCAATCCCGAAGAGTGGCCGATGTTTATTACCTCCTTCGAATATACCACGGAGGAGTACGGCTACAACGACGTGGACAACATAGACCGACTTCAAAGGGCCCTGAAAGGGAAAGCGTTAGAGTCAGTACGTTGCCTTTTGATGCACCCGTCCAACGTACCAAGCGTAATACGAACATTAAGAATGCTCTACGGTCGTCCCGAGATTATTGTTCACTCGCTAGTGAACAAGGTGCGAGCGAAGCCGGCACCTAAACAGGATCGTCTCGATACGCTGATAGACTTCGGGGTCGCAGTACAGGATCTTTGCGCGACAATCACAGCGACAGGACTCGACGAATATATGTATAATGAGGCTTTGCTACATGAGCTGACGGAGCGCTTGCCCCCTTCACTGAAGCTCAATTGGGGATGTCATCAAATTAACATGGGCCGCGTAACACTGTCTAGCTTCAACGATTGGCTGAATCACTTGGTCCAAGCAGCCAGTTTGGTGACTGTTTCATCGGTGTACGTTCCAGATGGTTCGTAAGGTACGAGAACTGCATCGAATGCCACAGGTTATAGGCAACATCGACACGTGAACGCGCACCTAACTACCGGTACAGCGAGACACCCCGCATCGAGCTCTAACAGTGCCACTCCACGCTGTACAGTATGCCAACAACAATGTGCAAACGTGGGAAGCTGCCAAGAATTTCTCGCGATGAATGTAGACGCCCGGTGGCGAGTAGTGCGAGAGAAACATCTTTGTCGCAAATGTCTCGAACGGCATTTCACTAGTTGTGAAAGAAGAACACCGTGTGGCATGAATGGTTGCGTTTTCCTGCACAACAAACTACTTCATGATGGTCGGAGAACCAGGCCAGAAGCGTTGATAACTGTATCCAGTGAACACCATATCAGTAACCACCACCAAACTGCGTTAGTGGTGCCACCAGTGGAGTCGCCACTCTTCCGGGATGTTCCAGTCACACTTCACAGCAACGGCTGCAAAGTGGATACGTTTGCGTTCCTGGACGACGGTTCTTCCGCCACATTCGTCGAACACGCTTTGGTAGAAGAACTTGGCCTACAGGGGACTCCTCAACCGTTGTGTCTCTGGTGGACGGGAAACCAGAAAAGAGAGGAGAAGAATTCAGTAAGAGTATCGTTGAAGATATCAGGATGTGAGAAAGCTGACAAGATGTTCGTGTTACCAAATGTGCATACCGTACAGAGCCAGGCCCTACCGAAGCAGTCACTTAACGTCGAGAAACTTCAAAGCGCTTTTGCGCACTTGAGAGGTCTAAAGCTCAACTCGTACAAGGATATTGCGCCTAGGGTTCTCATTGGTATTGATAACTGCCATCTAGGTAATCCACTAACATACCGTGAGGGAAAGCCACATGAACCCGTTGCTGCCAAGACGCGATTAGGCTGGATTGTGTACGGATCGTACCAAACGAATATCGGTAATGGAGCTAACAGTTTTCTCAACCAACACAGTTTGCAGAATTGCCCGTGCGTGGACAGCTCCAACGACAGATTCGACATGGAGCTTAAGCAGAATTTTGCGATTGATTCGTTGGGCATTACCAAATCGCCCCATCCGGTCGGCTCTAAGGATGACGAAAAGGTGCTGGAGATTCTTGCGGCAACAACCCTTTTGAAACCTAATCGGGGTGAAACAGATTTGATGTGGGAGTACAGCAATATACAGCTACCACAGAGCAGAATCATTGCCATAAGACGTTTCGAGTGTCTGCAAAGAAAAAATGCAAAAGGATCCGGTGTTACAGGGTTTACCACAGCCCGTGACATATACTGCTCACTTTTTGAAGCAAGCGGCATACTCACTTCGAAGCCGCGGTGTGTTAACACACTGCGGTGGCTTCGAAGTGAGTATGCCGCTTGCTTCAAAAAGTGTGCAGTATGTGTCACCGGCTGTGGTAAACCCTGTAACACCGGATCCTTTTGCATTTTTCTTTGCAGACACTCGAAACGTCTTATATAGAGTCCACCAAGGTAGACAATTGGCAAGTGGCTATCAACGAGGACTAATGTGGCAGATAGTACGACGATGGTACGAAACGGTCGAAAAATACTGATTTAAGCACCACTAGCAGATGGCTCAAGGGTCCGAGCTTTCTTTGGCAACCGGAAAACGATTGGCCAGTTTCACCGACCCGACCAGACGATACAGCAGAAGAACTACGTCGCAACTTGCTGTTTCACATTAGAACTGAGCCGCTCATTCATATCGATCGATTTTCTAAATGGAACAGGCTACTGAGATCCGTTGGGTATGTTATTCGATTTGCGAATAATTGTGCGCAGAGAGTGAACGGGATACCGATTACGACAGAACCGCACACAGAAGAAGAGCTTCAAAGAGCTGAAAATACAATACTGAAGCAAATCCAACGAGAAGCGTTTCCGGAAGAAATCAGACGCCTCGAGAATCCTCCAGCAGGAAAGCATCTGTGGTCGAAAACTATTGAAAAAAGCAGCGCATTGTACAAACTCTCACCCACGCTCGACGAATATGGTGTTTTGAGAATAAACGGACGTCTCGCAAACTGCTTTGCGGTGGACGAGCCGCTTCGGAAGCCTGTGATTCTGCCCAGACGACATATTGGGACAGATTTACTAATTCTTCACAAACACGTGCGGTATAGAGATTGCAACCATCAGACCATCAATAATGAATTGCGATCCAGATACCATATACCGCGATTGCTATTGGTGCATAAACGGGTTCGAAAAAATTGCCAACACTGTCGCAATCCAGAAACTGTCCCTGAGCCGCCGTTGATGGGATGCATTCCCGAGCAGAGAACAGTCGTAGCTCAGCGTGCATTCACGTGTACCGGAATCGATTATTTCGGCCCTATCACCATTGGTCGCCGCGTGGAGAAACGTTGGGGAGTGATCTTCACTTGCCTGACAAAGCGAGCCGTCCACCTGGAAATCACGCACTCAATGACAAGTTCGTCATGCATTCTAGCGATCAGGCGTTTTATCGCTCGACGAGGAACGCCGCGAGAGATCATTAGTGATCGAGGAACAAATTTCGTAGGAGCGTCGAGAGAGCTAAAGAGGCCAGAAAGAGTTGTGATGAAAATGCCTTGATTAAAGAGTTCACTAGCCCTGATATGAAGTGGAGCTTTAACCCGCTGGAAGCTCCGCACTTTGGGGGCTGCTAGGAACACCTCGTTCAGTCTGTGAAGAAAGTATTCTCTCTCTCTCTCTCTAGCTGGCCCGCTCACATGTGAGCACGTCGTACTGACATGGCCTGGTCTCCAATCGTTCTCCAGGTCGCTCGGTCCATGGCTGCAGTCCTCCATCCGCGGTTGTGCCCGATCTCCGTCAGGTCGAGCTCCACACACCCCACCGAAGAAGTAGTACCCTCCGTTCGAAAACAAGGAGGGCATTGGCGTCCTCTGTCAGGATGACCCGATTGCGATTGCGATTCTTCCGGTGGTGGTACGTGGTCGCCAAGAAAAAGCAACGTTCAAGATAGTCGATGGAGCCATGACGCCGATACTGGAAAGGAAAACATGTGTACGGTTCAAACTAATCGCAAGGTTGGACGATGTAAGTATAGAAAAATAGCTGTTTTGTGATCTCGGGTGCATCAAGGGTTTCGCATACGATATCGATTTAGTAGAAAATCCTACATTCCTCAACGAGGAATGTAGGAACCCAGGAGAATTCCACACGTGTCACGAATGGCAGTAATAGAAGAATTGGACTCTATGCTGAAAATGGGAAGTTAGCACACGCGCCATACCACAGTTAGCACACGCGCAATACCCCCTACGTTTGAATCATAATCATAACCAGCGTAAACCACAAAGTATCGTCGAGCATCGACAAGATTGAACAAGTATCGACGAGCACCGACCATGACCATGACCATGAGCATCGACCACCCAGAAAGTGTCGCAGCATCGCAGACGTCAACCCCCAACGTGAATGTTAAACATCCGCTCCAGCATAAACAATCGGATGTTTAGAACGATCGCCAGATGGAGCAGCGTGAGAACGATCAACTGATGGAGCAGCGAGGGAACGATCGGCTGAAGGAGCATCGAGGGAACGGACGAGGAAAGCATGATTATAAAATAGAGCGAAATAAAGTTAGAACTCAGTGTATGTCCACCAAGCACTCCGCACGAACGTCCGTCTTAGTGTTGTGTATTTTTTTTTAAATCCGAACGAGACGACGCCGCGCGTAACTGGGATTTATTGAACCAATCACAGATCCAACGCCTGTCCTCAACGCAATGGTGATAGTTTGGCAAAAAGGCAAACTGAGAATTTGCCTCGATCCATCTCAAGTAAACAAGAACCTCCTCTGCCGAGTACATCCACTTTCGACTGTGGAAGAATTCTCAACCAGAATCTGCGGTTCTAAGCACTTTTCAATCTTAGACATGAGAAAGGGATTTTGGAAAATACCAGTATCAGAGCGTACTAAAAAATAAATGGCTTTTGGCACACCCTGGGGAAGGTTCGCTTGCCTAAGATTACCTTTCGAATTAGCATCTACTTCTGAGGTATTTCAGAACATGATGAGCCTGATATTGGAAGGAATCAGTGGAGTTGAAAGCTCGATGGATGATATTCTTATTCACACTAAGACTGAAGAGAAACTTAACGAGATTACCAAAGTGGTCATAGGAAGAACCAAAGATGCCGGATTGAAAATGAATAGAGACAAATGTCTTTTCAACAGAGCAACAGTAACATTTCTTGGTCACCTAGTCACTGACGTAAAATTGAAAGCGTATCCTGAGAAATTGAAAGTAATACAGAAATTGAAGCGTCCAACGAACAAACTGGAACTGCAACGAGTGTTGGGATGACTATAACCTATCTGGGAAAATTAATAGATAACTTAATAGCCACTTGTCCATGATGACTACACCATCATGGGCTTCCCGAGCCATTTCTTGCCTGGATGCAATCGTATCTTAGTGGCCGCATTTACCGGGTGAAAATGGGTTCCTTCTTCTCACGCCTCATCGAAGCACTTTGGGGTTACCACAAGGGAGCAATCTCGGTCCGTTGCTGTTCGTCATTTTCATAAATGATTTGATGCGTGTGCTGCCTGCCGGTAGCCACCTGCTCTACGCCGATGACCTAAAGCTGTACCTCCCGATTCGCAGCATAGAAGATCAGGGCCGTCTTCAGTCTTGGTGTTCCGCAAATAACCTTGAGCTCAGCGTTGAGAAATGTGTCGCAATCACATTTACTGAGAGACGTTGCCCCTTAGTTTACAATTATGCTATCTCTGGTTCATCTCTTGAACGTAAAAGCTGTGTCCGCGATCTTGGAGTGCTCCTTGACGACAAGTTGAGCTTCCGCGACCAGCTTGAGCATATTGTTGCTAAGGGCAACCAACTTATTGGCTTAGTGAAGCATATCGTGCGCGACCTCAAGGATCAATTCATCGTCAAGACGCTATACTACTCGCTTGTGAGCTTGTCGCAGGACTTTTGGACAATCGGATCGACTCGCCTGTGCTGCTTTCGCAGCTATCGCTGTACGTTCCGCCGAGATCGCTCCGTGCTCGAACTCTACTTGACGTGAAGGCACGGCGTACTCGTTTTGGTGCCTCTGATCCGTTACTGTCTATGTGTCGTGAATTCAACGCCGTATGTGAACGTCATGTACCGTCTTTGTATCGTGCCGCTTTTGTTAATCGTAAACGTCTTGTGCGGCCCATTACGCGTTGATCTGTATTTTGTATGTTTATGATATGCTTCAAAGGGGCCACTATAGGTCCATTGAATTCACAATAAAAAACAACAAATAACCAGTTTTAGCATTCTATGATGTCAACGCAGATGTCACACTGTCTGTTGATGCTAGTTCAAAGGCTCTTGGAGCAGTTCGTCTACAAAGCGGCGGCAATTCGGTTTGCATGCAACAGATTCCATTATTATATATATGGAAAAAAGCTAATAATAGACAGATCATAAGCCATTAGAATCGATTTTTACAAAATCCCTCGATAGACCTCAACCCAGACTGAAGCATATTCTTCTGGAAGTTTTCAATATGCCCCTGACATAAAATACTAAAAGGGATCCGACATCTCTCTATGCATGAAATCCTCAGCAGAGATGTAGCCAATGGGGAGCAATCGAATTAACTAGAAGTGCACATAGTTCTACAGAAGTCAAAATCAGCACGACATAAGATAGTCACAGAAAGTATTAGAGACAGTGAAACAGCTAAACTGATAGAGGTCATTATGGATGGTTGGCCGAGTGAAAAAAGCACTTCTTGACTTTATTAAAAAATATTGGTTCTTCCGAGATGAAATGGCCGGGTATGAAGGACTTGTCTTCCGGTCGCATTAAATATTAGTTCCACTTAGTCTCAGAAACAAAATGCTGAAAGAGATACACAAAGGTCATACCGGAATCCAGGGTTGCATACGCCGAGCGAAGCAATCACTGTTTTGGGTTGGTATGACTACAGAAATTGCACGAATGGTGGAACAATGCACTGTCTGCGAGAAGCACCAAAAGTCGAACGTGAAACACAAACTAATTAATAATGAAATTCCAACGTTGCCGTTCGAAATAGTATCAACTGACTAGTTCCACTACGATGACTGAGAGTACGTGTTGATGGCCGACAGTTATTCGGGCTATTTCGACTTTGCTAAATTAAAAGAATCCACATCTAGGAGAGTGATCGAGCAGTTGAAACGATGGTTTTCAAAACACGGAATACCAAGAGCTCTGTACACTGACAACGGACAACAATACTCATCATACGAGTTTTCCACGTTCAGTAAAAATTGGTCATTTGACCATATCACTTCCAGCCCACACTTCCCACTCTCACGTTTGTTCAGACGGCCAAAAACCTACTCAGGCCATGCACCGAAGACGGTTCTGATCTACAGTTGGCTCTACTTCTTTTAAGAAAAACACCAAGGGATGAAAGTTTACAGTCAGCAAATCCGAGACTAATGAATCGTACTCTTCGTTCTACCATTCCAGCATCTAACGTCATGCTGAAGCCTAGGATAGTCAAGCAAGTGTCGGAAAACTCGGAGAAGAAAATGATACAGCAGAAAGAATATGCCGAACGAAGCATCGTCGCAAAAAAATAATATCTATCAGGGCAATCCGTAATAATGCAAGAAACAAAGTCAGGACTTTGGAGTAACGGGAAAATTATGGATAAACTAGAACAACCAAGATCGTACATAGTACAGCTAGGAGAGGGAAAAGTGTTACGAAAAAAGGTTCGAGATATTAAAGATAAGAAAGCCCGTACGTCGTGCAGTAACTAACAACATCATCGAACAAAGTTCAAACGTGGCAATGCATGCAAGTTCTTTCTGTTACAAGTGCCGGAATCGATTCCGCAGTTGGACTCGCGAAAGGATTGACGAGTCGATCGAAGTCGTGATCGAAACGTCAAGCGTGACCTGTCGACAAATCCTATGTAAAACATCGAGCGGACGACAATTTAGAGGGGATTTGGTATCGCAAACACATCGTTTCGAGCGAATTGAATCGAAATCGTTTCGTCCGGGTCAGACCTTGTCGAAAGCAGAAAGAATTTTTTTAACTAACATTAAAAGTTATGGATTTTATCGGCCTCATTCATCATTAATGTTATTTTTTTTTATTTAGTTGATCTAAGGTATTTGTCTAGCAGGAAAATAAATTTCACATGATAAATTTCATATTTGAGACAAATTATACTGTGCTCAACAAACTATGACCATCTGTGATGAGGTGGGTTCCAGCTGTGTAACGTTTTGATGCTCGAATACGTACAAATTCTGTAAAAGTGATGTAAGGACCTCTACAGACTACATTGCAATAAAGAAGTCAGTTGCCTATCGCCGCAGTACTAGTGAGCGCTTTAAGTTATGACAACTTCTTATCCTTGTTATTTTTTATTATCCATATCAAATTTGATGCAATAAGTTACACCTTTTTTGCGAACATATTATTTAATTTTTGTGATCAATATTTTTTGCAAGCCCTACAAACATACAAAAATAGAACCATCGTACCCCGGTAGGTATCGATAGGGATGTGGTGTTTACAAATACAATACGGTCAGGCCGCCCCTACTGATATAAAAAATTGAAATGATCATGAAGAATTTGAATGAAAAATTGATTGCATAGATTTTATTGTCTGTTAGCAAACTATGGATCATAACAGCAATATGTAAATTTGTAAGATCTAGACTTGATTTTTTTTCTATCACATTGTAGCAACGCACAGACAAAATAAGGCTGTAAAGGCGTCGTGATGTCACGATGGACACACATACATGCAAGTAACTTAGTAACATGCACGTAACATGCATGCAAGTAACACATACATGAAAAACTTAATAATACCGTTAAATGGACCGATTGAAGGTTATTTTTCTACGATCCCTTTTTAGCGTCTTCACCACGTGTGTGTTTACCAGGTGTGCATTAGCTCCACATGCATAGACGACTGTCAATGTATTCCAGTCGCAGCTGTTCAATACTCTCACCAACTGCATTTTCAGCTTTCAGCTACGAAGAATTATCTCTTTTTGAGTGTTCTTATTACAAATTGTCTAGAGTCCGAATTGGAACTGTTACTGCACAAAGAACAAAGCCAAACGTAAACACAAGTAAAGGCACGAAATCGTCACAGGCTGCTTCAGTTTTAACACTAGAACTACCGACAAGTCATTTTGACTGGTCATTTTGATTTATTTCAAATGTGATAGAAAGGGACCGGTCCAGTCAAAATGACTGGTCCGGTAGTTCTAGTGTTAAGAGAAGAAAAGGTGTGGAGAGGATTAAAACGAAACGCAAACACGAGCGACGGCAGATTTTTCCGACTGAGAATCTCGGCATCAGCACCGTTTTTCGATCGAATAAATTCGATCGCTCCTGCTGTCACTTGGGTGTCATTTGGCACTCACTTCCACAGAAACTAGCATTCAAACTGCTAGAGTTCAAAACTGGTGTTAAAACTGGTATACACGTAACTCACGAGCAAATTGAGCTGTGCTACCCGCGAACGATCGTTCCTCGCTGTATAGAGAGATTTCCGCAATCTCTTCGTGTTGGGGAAACGAATCGGATTTGGCTTTTGTAATGTTTTTATGAAGCCATGTTGATATTTTATTGAAGCTTTAAGTCTTATATGAACAAATATCAAGAGATGTTACTTATACTTATGCAGTTTGCAGTTTTCTAGTTTGGTGTTCGTTATAGCGAACAATCATTAGCGACATTCATTTAGCGAAATTCAATTAAACAATTAAAATAAAACGAGAATGTTTTGAGATCGTAAAGCGCGATTTTTTCTTAATACAATAAATATGGTTGGATATGTTGAACAGAAATGTTAAAAAACAACGAATAAATTGAAAACGGACTGAAAAAACTGCACATTTAAAATGTTACGCAAAATTTGTTATGCAAAATGTGCTGCAAAATATTGCATAAAATAATTAAATTAAGAGGACATCAAACAATACTACACAGTTATACTAGGTGTATGTTTATCATTTATATTTCAATCAATATGAAATAAAGAAACATAAAATAACGAGCATTTTTTATATGTGTCCGATCTGATAACTGTTTATACCTTTCACCTTGTCAAGAAAAAAGTATAGAAGGGATGCAAAATATACATGTCAATCGTCGGTTAGATCAGTTCTTTCCTCCCTCGGCTCCGTTATAAATTCGAAATTATTGTGTGTATATTCGTCTATTGATTGTCTGACGGATCGTTATTCAATCACGTTTGTGCACACGAGTTCGTAAATACCACTGCCATTGTGTGCCGTCAATTTCAACCAGTTCAATTTCAACAGTGACGGTGTGAAGTTATACTTGTGATAGTGGAAACAAACAAACAACTAATAGAAGATTTTACTTAAAGTCTCGAATACTTTTTCATTTTCCTAATCAATCATTTTCTTGATAATTTTTTCAGCACAAAAATACAGCCACAGAAATAAGTGATAGAGAGAGCAGGATAATATGTGGGTCAATGACCCAGGAGGAGGTAGGACTACGGTACGCTAGGCGATGACCCCATGGTAGTGGTAGTGGAAAGCACAACTCAAGGCAAAAGCTTAGCAACTTTCAACCCGTTTTTCTTCGCAAAGGCAAGCGAAAATGCCATCGTTGGGAAGCCATTAAAAACAACGCTACTGAGAGACAGAAGAATACTAATGAAAGTAAAAAACAAAAAGGAGGCAGACAAGCTAAAAAAGTTGAATCTCATTCAGTGTGATAGTGCAATGACCGTGAAAGTATACGAACACGAAACGCTCAACATCACGAAAGGAATTGTACGATGTGATGCGTGCAAATTCATCACCGAAAAAGAACTCTTGGAAGGACTGCAGGACCAAAAAGTGCAAGAAGTATACATCATGAAAAGAAGAAATCAAAATGGGGCACTAGTGAACACCAGAATAGCCATTCTCCCCTTCAAGTCAACGCACAAATTCCGCACAAAGTCGACATCGACTATTTCACTGAAAGAGTCGAAATGTATATTCCGAACCCCCTAAGATGTATGAACGGTATGCGTTTCCGCCATACAAAAAACAGGTGCACCAGGGAAAAAATATGCGCAAAATGCAGTGAAAAGTATCATGAGACATGCACAAATCAGTTAAAATGCGCAGTATGTGGTGAAAATCACTCCGCGCTCGACAAAGAGTGCCCAATATTTAAGGATGAAGCGGAAATTAAGAAAATTCAGGTACAACAAAGAATAACTATTAATGAAGCCAGAAAAATCAGACGCGATACAGCTCCAGCAATACCAAGATCGAATATCAGTGAAAATAACAAGGAAGAAATCAAACACTTAATGAATACACGCAACTACAGTATGCCTTCAAGAAACTTGGACCAGAACGGAGGAAAAAATCAGCATACCAGGATACAATAAAATAAGCACAAGCAGGATCGACGGGTATGGGGGAAGCTGCATAATAGTTAAAAAAGGAATCAGTTATAAGAAAATCAAAATAACAGACGACCCCGAGGAGATCCAAACTACAGCAATAGTACTACATAATAGCAATAAAGTCCTAATATCTATCTACATAGCACCACAAACCAACATAGCACAATATAAAAACATACTAATACAAATAATAATTTCTATAAATAATTTCTCTCTCGAGCCTTCGCGGTATAAGGTTGCACTCTTCGTCGCTTCGAAAGTTTGTTTACACGATATAGCAGTTTCCGAGCACCTTTTTGGGAAAATTTGTTTTCACGTCGCGTCTCGTCACGTTCCAAGTAGTGCGGTCACTTCTTTCATCACTTACGATGCTGTGCAGTACGTGTAACGACACTATTCTCGAGGACTCGATCCACTGCGTCGGTTATTGTGAATCGGTTCACCATGTCAGGTGCGCCGGCTTGACCGAATTTAGTGCTAACGAGATCATGCGCGATGCTGGCCTCGTCTGGATGTGCAAGGACTGTCGTGATTTCCGGAGGGACGGCAGAAATGGCATGATCGCTGAGTTGAGGCTGCTGCTGGAAAACCATTCAGCCGGCATTCTTACCAAAGTTGACGCGGCTTTTTCTGCTGTTCGGAGTGATCTCCGCGCCATCGCTAATGGACGCATTCCGGCACCGCTCTCCGATCTCACGGCTCTACGCTCGCATCATACGGAGCTCACGTCTTCTCATCTCACTACTCACAACACTAACGAGATCACAGTGCCACATCAACGGGCTAGCTCCTCTCACGCACACACGCTCGCACGTGACGAAACACCGCTATCACGAAAACCATCGATTCCGGCGACCACTATCGGAGATACGCACACAAATACTGCTATACCACTTATTCGGGGCACGGGCGTCCCGATCGCTTCTGACAACCTTGACTTTGTCCCGCAGGCCGAGCCACGCGCTTGGCTTTTTTTCACACGTTTTTCACCACGGGTGACTCCGGAGCAGATCGCCACGATGGTCCAAGGGCGCCTGGCTATTGGAACAAATGATGTCATCGTCCACAGACTCACCAGACGCGATGTAGATGTTTCTACTTTGTCCTTCGTGTCCTTCAAGATTGGGATACCTTCATCGCTTCGCGTGCGTGCACTGCTCCCTGAAACGTGGCCTCCGGGTTTGTCGTTCAAGGAGTTTGTGGACAGCCGTCCACTCTTCAACTTACCTGAATTGGCTACAGTCAGTAATGCTCCTGTGCCGGCGCCTACGTTGGAGCCCCAACGTCCTCCACATCATCCTGAGCCTACGCCTGCCGCTGCTGAGCAGCCTCTTGCGGGCCCTTTGAACGTCTCACCAACACCTGCAGTCGCTGCTGATCCCCCCGCGGATCCCTCGTACCCCGTTCCTGCTCAACATGTTCTTGCTGCGATCCAGGAATCTCCAGTTGGGCCTCCCTCATCGCCCACGCTGAGCCGATCCCCACCGGAGAGTTTACCGGCACCGAAAAAACGGGTGCGTCACGCACGGGGCAGGCGTCCAGAGGATGCTGCTGCTCCTGTTGACGATTAGCAACCGTTAGCTTGCTTACCAGTTTCGTCCGTGAACTACGATACCGAACCGCTTATCGCTGCTGTCATCACTGCTGTTCCTGAAACACTCATCGCTGCCGTTCCTGCCTCACCACACGCTGATGCCGTACTGCTCACCGGTGATGTCTCGAATACACACGATACACATGATACACACGATAGATCAACTACGCACAACACCACCCTACACTTTTATTATCAAAACGTCAGAGGACTGCGCACTAAACTTGATGATGTACACCTAAACATCTCCGACTGTTATTTCGATATCATCGTTTTAACTGAAACCTGCCTGACCGATTCGATTCCATCCGCGTGTATTGCAAATGATCAGTTTAGTATTTACCGGTGCGATCGTAATCAAAATAACAGTACCCTCTCTCGTGGTGGTGGTGTGCTTATAGCTTGCGTCAGTGCCCTAGCGTCCTGCGAAGTATCGCACATGTACCCGATGCTCGAATTGGTGTGGGTAAAGATTAGGTTATCTCGCTCTTCCCTATTAATTGGAGCTTCATATATCCCACCTGACCGTAGTGCTAATAATACAATCCTGAAAGCCCTACATGATAGTGTTAGTGAAATACGCGATTCCATGCGCCCAAACGACAAAATGTTACTATTCGGAGACTTTAACGTTCCCTCCATCTCATGGCAGCCAGTCATGGCTGCTAGGCATCTCGTTCCTTTGAATCTTACGCCATGCAATAGTTTATTTGTTGACGGAATGTCTCTTAATGGTCTTCTACAGATGAACACAGTCCACAACCAATTAGGACGCATATTAGATCTTGTTTTTGTCGATTTGTCCACTGTTGATACTTGTTCAACAGTGGTTTCTTCCCCGATACCGCTGGTTCCTTTAGATAATCACCACCCCGCTCTCGAATTGTCATTGTCCGTACCACCTATAGATACACTTTCTACTCCGTGTTTTACGCCTACGACACGGCAGTTTAATTTTCGTAAATTCGATTTTAACAAGCTGAACTACATCATTCAACACGAAGACTGGACCTTCCTCGATAACTCGATAGCCGCAAACGATGCGTTAGAATATTTCTGCCAAATTATCACTGCGTCATTTCCTCTGTGCTGTCCTTATCTTAAACCTCGCCCTACCCCTCCTTGGTCAGACAGAACCCTCAAGTCTTTAAAAAGAGATAAAAAACGATCACTGCTAAAATATAGACGGGACCCTTCTTCTCATAATAGACAAGTTTGTAAATACGCTGCTTCTGCTTATCGTTTGTATAACAGAGCTCGTTACAAATGGTATGTTTTCCGGCTACAATCTCGTTTTCGATCCTACCCCAGATCCTTCTGGCAATTTGTAAGAAATCGCCATTCTTCCCGCTCCCTTCCATCCACCTTATCACTGGGTGAGATTACCACTTCCTCTAAGTCCGATGCGTGTTCATTGTTTGCTAAACACTTTTCAAGTGTGTTTGCTGATGCCCCACTTGACCCTACTACTATCGAACATGGCCTCTCTTTCACCCCAGATAATCCTTCAGTATGTTTTTCTATCTCTTTCGATGTCACGGATGTTAGCAAAGCTCTTGCGAATTTGAAAACATCATACACACCCGGACCCGACGGTATTCCTGCCGCTGTGTTAAAAAAAATTGCAGTTTGGTTATCGCACCTCTATTATACAACATTTTTCAGAAATCGTTACTTTCCTCTACTTTCCCCTCTCTTTGGAAACGGTGTTGGTTGGTGCCGATCTTTAAGAAAGGTAACCGCTCAGACATTTCCAACTATCGGGGAATTGCTAAACTTTCTGATGGTGCCAAAGTTTTTGAGTCTGTAGTCCATTCATGTATGATTAGTAATGTCCGTAATCTACTTAATTCCCAACAACATGGCTTTACTACTAACCGCTCCACCTCCTCTAACCTTATGTGTTTCTTATCGTTTCTGTCCTCTAAACTTGAAACGAATATCCAGGTTGACACGGTATACACCAATTTCAAGTCGGCATTTGATCGCATTCCTCATAATTTGCTACTAAGCAAGTTGAAGAAAATGGGGTTTGCAGTCAATTTTGTCGAGTGGCTTGCGTCCTACTTGTCTGGTCGTGCCTACAGTGTCAAGCTCGATTCATTCTTTTCCCACTGTTTTTTCCCGTGTTCCGGTGTTCCTCAAGGTAGTGTTTTAAGCCCTCTATTGTTTGTTTTATTTGTTAATGATGTTTGTAGTGCTATTCCTGCCGATTCGTTTCTATGCTTCGCCGACGACATCAAAATTTTCTACCCCGTTTCCTCATCCAGTGATTGCCAAGCGTTACAATCCCTCCTAGATTCCTTCTCCAACTGATGTTCAAGCAATGGTCTCGTCCTGTGCTGTAATAAATGTAACATTATCTCCTTTAGTCGATCTAATTGTCCTATATTGTTCAGTTATAATCTGAATGGTGTTTCTCTCGATAGAGTGAGCTTGGTCAAGGACCTCGGATTATGGTTAGACTCTAAACTTACTCTAACACATCACCTGGATGTGACGGTCGCAAAAGCCTATAAGTGTCTGGGTACGATTCGTCGCGTAATCCGTGATCTTTCCGACCCTCTATGTCTTAAAGCTTTATACTGTGCTCACGTCAGATCTGTATTAGAATATGTCTCCATTGTCTGGCCTATATGC
>KB673235.1:276381-287422 GCA_000349145.1 Anopheles dirus | reverse complement strand
CGATTGCCGCCAGGACGGAAAACAGTCCTAGCTCGTGGTCGGAGTTTCGGAACCCTTCTAGCTGGATATTGGAAACTCCTATCATTTGAAAGCAGCTGACTATGAACACAGCTGTCTTCTTCTTTCAAGAATCTGGACCGGGATAGGGGAGAGCAAAATGTGACCTTAGCTGGCGAGGTCTTGCTAGGTCACGGGGCTTCGCCACTTGTTTCAACGTGCGTGCACTGGTTGCTCGCCGTCGATGTATAGCAAATTTCAAACATAACGGTAATAGATGCAAAATTAGCATAGCATTCAAAATGATTGTTAACATTTGTTAACAAAGCCATTTGTCTCATTTGTTAACAAAGCCATAAGCCATAAACCAATGTTTCTCCTGGTGGTACCTTGCATCCAAAGTTTCATTTAAGAAATCGCTCAGAGATATGTCGTTGAGGCATCGCGCATGACTGAGAAAACATTATGAATAGCAAAATTGCTGAATACGGTTTTGGTACATACTAAATCAAAAGTGTGCCAAAATATTTTGACTACTTTTTATATCCATCAAGGCCGCTCACTTTAACATTCATTCGGTTATCTGCTTTCACTAAGCGCTACTCGGGCAACAAAAGTAGTCTTTTTCTTATGTTCCCCAGCAGCACTCGGGCTGTTTTGCCATTTTTTGTGCGATGAAGTTGTAAGAACACAAAACACACCGAAATAGAACACAAATATAAGGTTCAAATAATACATTCTTTTTGTTTAAATGTCCCATAACTTGGCTAGGTAAAATCACACTAAAACTACGCGTTATAAATATTATAAACGATCGAAAATACAACAATTACGCATAAATACGTTTTTGGAAATATTATTTTCATGTGTTTAGTTAATAAACTTTCCAATAATACTGAAATAAGGTTGATAATAGGTTGACCCCTTTTTTCAAATCGATGAGACTGCGAGAAGGTTAAACTAGCGACGAAACATTTTTTTTTTTTGTTTTAATATATCAAACTACTCATGGTCCCCTTGTAAGTAGTAAAACACTTTTTTCAATTTAAGGTTAATTTTTAAACTTGATTTTCAATTGGCTGGCGATTTTTTTTTCTATTTTTTTAAATACATTTCAAATATGCAAGATTTACAGCCTCTAACTAAAATAAAATTAATATAAAACATATGTACATGTTCTATTTTCTATGTATTAAATAGCACCGTGCATAAATATTATACTAAAACCACTGTAAGCTATCAAATCTTCAAGCGGAGCGGTCTTTAAAATTTTATCTACTGGGTCGAGGCAGTAGGTAAACATATTGGTCGATATATATATATATATATATATATAGCCAAGTTGTTTCGTTCGCGATACAAATTAAAGACTTTTTTAAAGACTGCTCGACTTTTTCCATACGATTTGTACGTTGCCCATGACAACCACAACCACTGTTTTACGGGTTGACAAATTGGCTGCGTTGCGATACCAATCCGCCATGTTTGTTTTTATATTGGTCGTTATATTTAAAGACTGGTGGTTAAATGCGTTCGCGATGAGTACCAATGAGTACGGCTAAAACGCGGAGAGCAAGAAGAGAAACTAGCGCGAGAGAATTTGACAAGGAGTAAAACGAAAAGTATCGAAAAGTATCGGTGGAGCGAAAGTAACGAAAAGTATCGAAAGGAGCGATCCGGAGCGAAGGAACGGAGCGATACCGAAGGAACGGTTACCCGCAGCGAAGTAACGGAGCGATACCGAAGGAACGGCGGCCCGGAGCGAAGTAACGGAGCGATACAGAAGGAACGGCCCGGAGCGATACCAAAGGAACGGCGGCCCGGAGCGATACTGGAGGAGCGGTAGCCCGGAGCGAAGTAACGGAGTAACGAAGTAACGGAGCGATACTGAAGAGAGCGCCAAGAGAGAAATTTGACGCATACATCTCATAGAATCTGCAATCGGTTGTTTCTTGAGAATGGTTTGACCTAGAAATAAACTATTGATTTAAAAAAAGTATTCTGCTCCTAGTTTTATATAAAAAATTAAATGTTGTATAACTTTTACGACCACTTGTTTTGTAATTCTGTGTTACCAGTGACCCACAATTTTGACATTTTGAGTTGATCCAGATGTTGTTTTAGGTTTCTGCCCCTATATAGCCTAATATTTTGATGAATGACGATGCAGCTGTTGTATGACAGTTGAATAATGTATGACGATGCTTTCGACAATTTCATTATACGTGGTGCATTCTCATCCCAGTTGTTAGCTTGCCACTGGAGACGTTTCTTTTAGTTGCCGGACCAAAACAAATTGTAATAAATTATTGTCACCAAATTAAATTATATTGCTAGCAAATGTGCTTACGCATTGAGCGTTCTCATACAATTACTTCAACGGGCATGCGGTATGCACGGCATGTTTGCCGCGTGTACGCATACCCGTTTGCACACAGTCAGTTGTTGGATACGGAACACATTCAGGTATTGGGTACGGAACTAAATTCCATGAAGGTGTATCCTTTTTTTTCCTTAGCTTTTCCATCACCGAATTGCAACTAATTCGTCGAAGGTGTACACGATGCTTCAATATGATGTATTGTTAATCGATGTTTACAGGATGCAAGCAGAACATTTGTAGAACCTTGTTCCCCATTCTCGTTTGCCATTCGTTGGTTCGTCGTTTGAGTTCTGCTATTTCATATAAATTGCGAACATTTCGGCATTCGACACTAGTACCAATCCATCTATCATACTTATAAGAGCTACTGCTTGAGCCGAGCAAAGCGATATCGTTAACTAAGAGTAACAAAATCTGAAAACAGCTTAAGAAGTTAAAACGTGTGAAAATTTATATGTCGAGCGACTAATACAAGTCGAGGCAACCTGTGTCTCTTAAGGATTGGACTACGACGAGTGTTATCGCGTGTTAATTTTGAAAGATATAACCTTAGACAATTTCTGCGTCTTGTAATTATCCCAATTCGCTCATCACATTAACAAGATATGCTGTTTGAATGTAGAAGTTTCCACAAATTCAATTACATCGCATCACTGCTGAAACTGCAGTAAAAGACAGCTCTAGGTAAGTAGAGTTTAACTATGTCAATAATAACACCTAAGTCATAATTTGAACAAAGGTACTATAAATTTCAAGATAGTTTTAAGAACTTTCAAGATAGTCCACAGTACCTTATGACATTGTGGACAGATGAGTGAGAATATTGTTGAAATTGTTGTTAATATTCTGCTCTTCCTTATCTATGTTATTTTTGACTACTTTTTTTGGTTTTGGTTAACCTTTTAGAAAAATGGCCCAAAAATCGTATATGAGAGCAGACATTTGGCATCACTTTGAAAAACGAGTAGATACAAATGAGGCAAAATGTAGATACTGTAACAACGTTTTGAAGTTCAGCTATGGATCGTCATCTAATTTAAAGAGGCATTTAACCCGCAAACATCCAACAGTTCCGCAGAGCAGATCGGAAGCTCCAAGAATAGTACCAGAGGCTGGTACATCATCTACTACAGCTTTATCTTCAGACCCAGTACCCACCACTTCAGAAATATCTGCCGAACTAATTTCTTTGCCATCAATATCTCAAACTACTAATAACACAATAGATAGATATATAGTTACGAGTCCAGACGCTAACGCAGCACCCGCTACCCGACACGGTTAAGCATGTTCATACTCGCACCGCGTGTACCATCTGATCATCTTTAGACACGAGTCATCCCTCCAGACGCTAACGCAGCACCCGCTACCCGACACGCTCGCATCGCGTTGCACACCTGACCATCTAGAATGCGGAGAACACCAGACGCTGCCCAACTGACAATTTGAAATGCGATTTTCTGTAAAAAAAAACGACTGACATTTGGCAGGGTCGGTTTTTGTTCCGTATTTCAGATAAATACGGAACAAATTTTGGTGAGCTGTTGAGCGTGAGAAGTGAGAGTGATGTAGAGAAGTAGTGAGAGGAAATAACACGGTGAGATTGCAAAATATAGTGAGGAAGTTAGGACAGGTCATGAAAAAAATGAAATGGTGTGTATTTGCTGCTCACGTCTCTTTTGTTCAATTCCTCCAACCGTTATTCATTGGAACAGTAACACATAGGTGGTGGTGTATGTGTTCATGTTTGAACGAGTATTTGCGAGTCCACTTGGTCGGATGGTGCGAAGCAGAACAACTGAAAGACGTAGAGGATAGTTTATTATTTGCTTGTTATATATTTATTCGGTCATGTTCTAGAGGATTACCTTGTATTTGTTGGTTGCCCGTCCTTAGACGCTGTCCTACGGTTGCCGAAGATCACACTTGGTAAGTCGTCACGAACCGTACAGGTTACACGCACATCGGTAGTGTTTTTTTTTTATACTGGAAAGGTCGTATTGTTTGCATAATAAGTGTAGTTACATGCTTTATAACGTTAAAGGCCGTCACGAAAAACCCGTGCGCTACCGTGATACCACTGTGATAACAAGTGCGTTACCGTGATACCATTCCCGAAACAGCCGCCCCCGGCAACTCCTCGTCCTTCTCGTCCTCCTCACCGTCGCCGTCGTCGTACTCTTCTGGGTCGGTGTCGAGATCGCCCACGCCTCTGGGCCCGTTCGCCGAGAGCCGTCCCGACGTCGGGCCACCGTTGCTGGTGTTGTTGTTGTTCAGCAGTTCTTGTTCGAGGGCTTCAGGCAGGCCAGACCGGCAAGCGAACGCGGGAACTGCAGGTAGCGCTCCAGCCGCAGGACAAGCCGCAGGACAATCGCAGGCGTCCTTCACCGAGGTGCATCGCACGTCGGAACACGCAGCAGCTGCTCCGGTCGAGCTTAATCGAATTCTGAAGAAATTTCGTCTAATTGGCCACGATGGTAAGGAATATATACAAAAAAATATGTGTATTACTTTGTATAACGTGATTATAATAATTGTGGTTTTGTATTATTTTTTACTCTATGCAGAAAAAAATGTTTCCCAGCAATACTAGCAGTTTTCCGAACGCGTCAACTACACCATCAACTACACCATCCATTTGCGATTTCTCAGATGAATTGGTTAGCGCACAACATCATACCCATGAATCGGAAACTTTTATTAATGCAGCGCCGATATGCGATGTAAGCATAGTTGAAGATCCGATGCCTACAATGTTTTCTATTTTACAAAATATGCAAAGACACCAGGAGGCAATTTTAAGACAAATGCTCGGTCAAAACAAGAAAATAGAAGTAATTAAAGAAACACAGAAAAAGAGCGAAGCGGATATAATAGAAATATTAGCTAAACAAAACAACAACAAAATTCGAGCTACAAGTAATGATTGAAAAAATTGCTGATTCCACTTGCGTGGGAAAAGGAATGGACATTATACCACCACCCGAGTTTTGTAAATTATACGATAAACCAGCAATGGACAGTTTTGAAAAGCGTTTAGGGGAAGATCAAGATTTTTTTTTTCAAAAATCTCTACGTGGTTGAGAGATACCAATAGTCGAGGCGATTTTAAAAATAAGCTGCATGAAGTAAGAGATACAATTTTTTAGGAAAAGCTCTTTGCAGAATGTAGTTGGAAGGGTGCTCCTGTAGGTAATCCTAAAATCCCTTTTTCTAACTATAAAAATATAATTTATTTATTGCAAGTGGTAGGCGAAACCGAAAGTAACAAAAGAACTCAAAAGGAAGTAGAAGATTTTTTGAAGTTAAAATTGAAGCATGCCACAGAAACAATTTATTTGAAAGGAACGAAAAAAACAAGCTGTCGCAAAACAATTACTAAAAAGTAAAATTCGTTTTAATTTGCAGTGCTAAAGAAGCCTTGCAGCGTTGTATTAATAATTATGGTCAAATGTGTAAATCATTGTTGATCAATTAGAGGTAATAAAAGATTCCTATCTGATTTCATTCAATTCCAATTTAAAATACATACATGGAGATAACTAAGCGTGTTTATTGTTCTAATTTAATAATTTGATTTTAAAATCCGGTGTTGCAATTGTTACGACTTGAATACAATGAATTCCATCACATCGTCATGTTTTATTAATTCATGATGATTTCTTCAATTTAATGAAGGTTTTCAAATAGTACAACAATCAAAAATGTTGTTTAATAAACATGTTTCCATTGTATGTTATTATAGGAACTATAAAACACGTCTTCAGCGAAGTATGTATTAATTTTTGATAGGCATCAATCAATAAACATCAATAATCTAAATCTTCAACCGGTTAAGCTAATCCCAGTAATAATGCTGAAAACAAATGAGTAATCTACCTAGCTGTCCGCTTAAGCTAACCGTAATTCCTAATCCTATCATAAATCTCTCTTTTATAAATATTAACAAACATACTTTTAAATTCCGTACATCCTTATAAATTATTTATAAATAAATTATTCTTTATTCCTGCAATGTGTGCAAAAGCGGTGTTATGTACAACATTGACTCCTTTCTAATTGCTACCATTGTTGCGAATTGTTTGTTATGACAGTTCGCGGGCGTCGTTCGCGTCAGACGTTTAGTAACGCGTAACGCGTCGAGCGCTAGCATGGTATTCACGTAGAGGACGTAGGAGAGCGTATTTATAAAAGGGAGCGAAGACGCGCTTCGGGCCTCTTTTATGATTACGATCCAAAGCGAGGAGAATAAAGTACTAAATTTGTGACCGTATTGCACGGACCAGCAAATGATTCTCCCGTCTTAGTTTCTTTCACAACATTCCACAAATTTAGTGGACTTCACTATTCACTGTTCGTTCAGCAGTAAAACGTACATAAATCTTGCCAACGGGAGTAGTGCGTGGTGCAGTGATCGAACGGAACGCGTGCGATAAGTGGGCACATAAATCTTGCCAACGGGAGTAGTGTTCGACTCGCGAGTGAAGGACATAGTTGACGTTGTGAAAAGGAAAGGAGCGTGAGCCGTAAGCAGTTCGTAGAGGCGATGAAACAGTGGGCCAAATCGGCCACATCACCCGTAGGACGCGCGGCGGAAGAGATCAGTGCCAGCCGTGAATGGCTCGTAGGGATGCTCGAGCATTGGGCCGAACCGGCCAGAGCACCCGTAGGACGCGCGGCTGAGGAGGCAAGCCGATCGGAGGTGGGCGCAAAATCACCAGCACCCGTAGCGCCGGTGAAACGCGCCTTCGAAATTCGGCGCCGGAAGCTCGAAATAGAGCGCAGGCTGCTCGAAGTACAGACGATGCAGAGTCAGCTCGAACTAGAGCGCCAGGAGTTCGAGGTGAAGATGGCGCGTGAAGAGCTCGACAGGGAGATGCGTGAATGCGAGAGGGAGGAGTATGCCAGGAAGGTGGAGCTTTGGCGCGATGAAATGGTGGATGTGCCAACGCCACGTACCGATGGCGGCGAAACGAAGGAGGACGGATGGCTAGGTCAGTCACCCTTGACTCCGTGCGTGACCGCAACGTACGCAAGGCGTAAACCACCTACGCTTGAGCATGAAAGCGGAGCGATGGCGGGTGCGTCCGCGATGGCGGTAGGACATCGACCCTTCACCCCACCGATGACCAGTTCTCCGCCAACCTACCATCGCACCTTCGCGTTCGACCAAGCAGCAGCGCAAGAACGTGAGTACGGCTCCGAAGCGGACGGCGTCGGCGCGCACCGTGGTGCGGGCGCCTCCGGCGTGTACGGTAGCGGTGCGAACGATCTCGGCGCGGACAATGCCTGTGCTGTGCCGACAGTGCCGGACGATGCGGACGGCATCGGCGCGGACGGTGCGGATGGCGTCGGCGCGGACGGTTCCGATGCGGACGGCGTCGGCTTGGACCTTGCCAATGCGACCGGTGCGGGCAGTGCCGGAGCGAACATTACCGGTGCGGACGGCACCGGCAGCACCGATAGCAAGTCGGACAATGAAGCAGAGATGACACTGGACGAGTGGAAGACACCGAAGACGGTCCGGACACGGACGGCTAAAGCCGCAGCGCAACCTGCGGATGGCGGGCGAAGCGGGTGGCGGCGGACGAGGCGGTTCCAGTGGACACGGAGTGGGTCGTGAGAGCGGCGGACCGGATCGTGAACTGCGTGAGTATGGTGACAACAACGAGCATATGCAGAACGGTGACGGCGAGGATGCCGGCGGTGTCGCCGACCTGTTCGAGAAGCACGAGCTCGCCCAGAAGAAGGTGCAGGGTACATTCATCGCGACGCAGAACGAGGGCGTGCACGTGCAGATGGGGCTGGTGAACCAGCGAACATTCACCGGCATGAAGCAGGGGAAGCGGATGAAGGACGAGAATGACCAGTTCTGGACTACGATGCTGCTCGGTTTGCTGTGCATCATGTACGACGTGTCGAAATGTGTCGCACCGGTACCGCTAACCTGGTGGCAGAAGGGCCCGCTGATCGAGCTGGAAGCTGACCGGTACGCTGATCGGCCGCCGGATGTGGTGCGTTACGGAGCGAAGGATGTCATCTACCAGCTGCCCGCGGACGACATCTACATGATGCGGATGGCCGCGATCGAGAGCAATCCGGAGCAGCTGGTCAGCGCGTTCGGCACGAAAGTCATCAAGGGCAGCAGTGACGTGCTCTGGCGACGGGCCCCCAGGTCCCACGAGCGATGTTACGGACGATCAACGGGTTGCCGGAACGGCCAGCAACAAAAACTAAGCAACGGTTCACTGAGGAGAACGAAACGCGTGGGTTTGACAGATGGTATACGAACGACATTTGTGTGAGTGAAACGCTGGGAGCGTTCCACTGGGGGGGGAGTGTTGCGAATTGTTTGTTATGACAGTTCGCGGGCGTCGTTCGCGTTGTCGCCGAGATGTCGCCGAGACAGACGTTTAGTAACGCGTAACGCGTCGAGCGCTAGCATGGTATTCACGTAGAGGACGTAGGAGAGCGTATTTATAAAAGGGAGCGAAGACGCGCTTCGGGCCTCTTTTATGATTACGATCCAAAGCGAGGAGAATAAAGTACTAAATTTGAGGCCGTATTGCACGGACCAACAAATGATTCTCCCGTCTTAGTTTCTTTCAGAACAACCATCTTACACTTAATTTCATCTAACGGAATTCTATGCAGAGTAGTTGATATTTCTGCTTCATATCCTAGTTGTTTATAGTTTAGAATTAAGTTAGAAGAACAAGGTTGTATAAATGCTTGTGTGCGCTTAACTAACGGATATCCATATACAAGTATCCCTGATTCTTTCCTAGCTGTAGAATATTTTACAATTATATGTTTTCTTGTTAAAAACCAACTGTCTTTAAAATGATGCCGCAACTCAAAACGTTTCCTAACATGTAGTATAACTTCATGTTTCTTAATATCTACCTTAGGAAATTCAGAACTACTACTATCACTAGCAACGTCTATTTCTGTTAGCATGATTAATGATCCTATCGCCTGATGTAAACTTCTATATCCTGACCTTATATAGCTATTTTTGATTACCTGTAGCTTATCCTCAAAAGGATATGTTGAAAATGAGTTTAAGGGACCTAACATACATACCTCGTCACACAAATGAATAAGCAAGTGGACATTGCTAATTAGATGATTTCTGTGGTAGACGTTACCGTAATTCTCTACAAACTTTCGCAACGCAGGGTTCCTGCGTGTTTCCAACTATCCTTAAACGCGGCAGATGATAATAAACATATAGCACAATATAATAATTTAAAGTGCTCATAAGCTACCCTTCCTATTCTATCCTCTAACACAACTATTCCTCCGTAATGCAAAAAGCTAGAAAATTCAGATCCCTTCCAGAATGATAGCCTATCTAAACTCCTAAATCTTCTATGAATTTCAGATGGAAGTTCGATTCTGATCAATTCTTCCGAAAATTCCTCACGCTCAGAGATAGACCACTTTTTAAAAGGGTCCAACGCACCTTGCACAAACCCTAAAAGAAGCTTATTTACTACACCTAAATGAATCAAATGGAGGAGATCACCAACTGGCACATTCATAATTATGTCAAAACACTTTAAATCCAATAGTGGCGTAGCACCTCTTCGATGACCATTGGTGCTGCAACACTCATTCCGAAAGACTTCATCCGTTCGTATTTCTGCAGTGGTAGCCTCAAAAATAACTTTTCTTTGACTTTTTAAAACAATTCCTTGGCATTTACATTGTTGGCATCCATGAACACTATTGAAGTAGCAGACCTCTGGAAAACAAAACAAATATAACTATTGTAAAAGGTGTTTTAATAGATAACACATAGAATATTTAAACTAGGATCGTGTTAATTTTGAAACACAACTTAAATGTAGTTACAACTTCATGCAGGTCGAACAATAATTTAACTTTTGTTAGATTGGAACACAATTTGTGTGTTAAGCCATTATCTGCTCAATAAACTATAAACACGCTAAGTCCTCGTTTTACTTACGTTTCACAAAAGCACGTGCAGGAGAGTCTGCGATGAAAGCTCTTATGGTTAACATATTTTAAACTGTTTTCCGTTGATGAATAATCAGTTATCTTGAAGATCATTTAGCTCGGTAACTAATGGTGTGGTGGTTTTTAGTTTATTTGACACACTCATCACGCGGTGAGGTATCTGCAGGTTCGGGGTACTACCAACTTAACTAACACGGTAACTAAGTGGGTCAACGATTTCGCGAATCGGCGCGCGGCGCTTAAGCTAAAAATGCCGACTTGCATTTTCTACCTTTTTTCGGATGGGGCGAAGAACAATACGATGAGCGAATCTGCTCTAGTGCGGAACGACGACACGAGGCTGATAGAATTGAAAAGTCAAGACGTGATTTTACTCATGCTTGAGTTTCAAGATGCACGGCGACATGCTTCGTTACGACGGTAACTCGGCACTGTTTCTCTTGCTTCTTGAGGAGATTTATTTATACTGATTCCTTTGCTGACCAGCCACCATCTGTCCATCATGTGTTTGGCAGATGTGTGGCTGCTGGGTTCTTCCGTGTTTGGGACATTTTGCGTTTACAATTGGTGTTTCCTTATTTTATGTTATGCTATGGTCGCATGGGTTCTTCCGTGTGGATATTGTTTATGACCTATTTAATGCCTGTTTTGGGTTGTGCGTCGGTATGCGTTGGG
>KB673235.1:186953-200318 GCA_000349145.1 Anopheles dirus | reverse complement strand
TGCTGAGCTCGGATCTTCTGCTCACATACTACGATCCAAGAAAACAGATAGTTGTAGCAGCTGATGCGTCATCAGTAGGAATAGGAGCTACCATAAGTCATAGAATGGCGGATGGAACAATGAAAGTCGTTCAGCATGCGTCGCGCGCTTTAACAAAAACAGAAATGGGCTATAGCCAGCCTGATCGCGAAGGTTTGGCGATAATCTACGCAGTCACAAAGTTCCACCGCATGATTTTTGGCAGAAGGTTTACAATCCAGACAGACCATGCTCCTTTGCTACGTATTTTTGGATCGCGAACAGGCATACCCGTATATACAGCAAACAGATTGCAGCGATGGGCATTGACATTGTTACTGTATGATTTCGGCATTGAATATGTGTCTACGGAAAAGTTCGGAAATGCCGATGTGCTGTCGCGATTGATAGCAATACATGATAAACCGGATCAAGAGTATGTGATAGCGAGCATTGAAACAGAAGAGGATGTGACATCCATAATTACCAGAGTAACGGAAGCAATGCCGCTGACCTTCGTAGATGTCTTGCGCGAGACTGATAGAGACGTTCTTCTGAAGAAAGTGAAGCAATATGTCCAGAACGGGTGGCCCTCGAAGAAAGTGGAAGATTTGGAGCTGCGAAAGTTCCAAAGCAGGACTGAGTCCCTGTCCACGGTAAATGGATGTTTGCTCTTCGGCGAGCGGTTAGTTATTCCTGCGAGACAGAGGGTTAAATGCTTGCACCAACTGCATAAAGGACATCCAGGTATGGACAAAATGAAAGCACTCGCGCGAAGCTATGTATATTGGCCTGGAATTGACCATGACATCAAAGATAAAGTAAGGAGATGCCAAAACTGTGCAGCAGTTGCAAAATCTCCAGCACATAGCATTCCCTCCCCATGGCCGGAAGCAACAGCACCATGGCAGAGGGTGCATATTGATTATGCAGGGCCTATCGACGGATATGACTACTTGCTGGATGTTGACGCCTTCTCAAAGTGGCCTGAGATTGTGGCTGCTACAAGCATTTCATCGACTGGCACAATTAAGACTCTGCGTGGATTGTTTGCTAGGTTCGGGATGCCGAGAGTGTTGGTGAGTGATAATGGGTCACAGTTCACGAGCGCGGAATTTGAAATGTGTTGTACGGTTAACGGCATCGAACATTTGCGAACAGCGCCTTTCCATCCACAGTCAAACGGACAGGCGGAGAGGTTCGTTGACACGTTTAAGCGGGCCTTGAAGAAAATGAAAGGGGAGGAGAGTTCAGTGCAAGAAGCTCTAGATATATTTCTTATGACCTATCGGAGTACACCGCATAAGCTTTTAGAACAGGGTCAGTCTCCAGCACAAGTGATGTTAGGTCGGCGTATGCGCACGTGTATGGAACTTTTACGGCCGATTGTAGCACAGGAAGCAACAGTGAGAGATAATGTTGAATCTGCGAGAACTTTTAAGCTGGATGAGACGGTATACGCGAAGAAGTATTATCGCAACAAGTGGAACTGGGTTCCAGGGATAGTTAGGAAGCGGATCGGAAAGGTTATGTACGAGATTGTTACTGACGACAATAGGATTGTGCGCTCTCATATAAACCAGCTTCGCCAACGCACGTCTGATAGGAGTAATACGACAAGATCTGATAAATCCGCCACTTCAATGAGTTGTTTTCAGATGTTAGATGCGTTGCTAGACACTTGGGACATGAAGGAAACAAGTAATGAAGACGCTGGCAAAGCCAACGAGGTAACAGTGACGGCGCAAACTTCGATTGTGCAATCGCCAATTCCGTCATCGTTATCGTCGTCATCATCGTGTTCCCCGTCGTTGTCTCCGTCGTCAGTGCAGCCAGCGTCTCCAGCATCCCCGTTGATAGAAGAGCAGAGATCGATATCATCTCCCGACTTCACTACTGCTGACAGTGGTTCATCAACACCGGTGCAGCCTCTACGTCGCTCTAAGAGAATTCGCAGACCGCCACAGTGCATCGAGCCGTACCGCCGGTATTTATGGGGGAGATGTTATACAGGGTTTGCCAACCCTGGAGCCGAGTGGCGCTCCTAGCAGACGGACCGTCTGTGTAGTGACGCGTAGCAAGCGAGGCTCGCTCTCTTCTCCGGGTCGCCGACTAGGCCAGACGTTTTTATCTATTATTGTATCTCTGTTTTAACGTGTTGATTGTTGTCCATTTATTAGTGTTAAATAAAAAAAATTAAAAGTTATACAAAGATACAACACATTGTAGCGCGAATATTGTTCCCACTCTAGCAGACGCATCTTGTGTTTCGAACAGTGACGACGGATAAAACACAAAATAAACGGATAAAACACAATGTAGGGAAAAAGATAAGTAAAATAAACCAAATCACTAATAAACAGACAATCTAGATGAAAGGTTCCAAAATACAAGTAAAAACGAAGTATTTAAAGAAGCCGTGCTTTTAGATCCATGAATAAAACACGTTCCTTTTTAAAAATGATAATGTAAATTACATAATGCTCAAAGAATCAGCCCTTACCAAAATAACCCGTTTTTATGGTCAAGATAGCCAGGACACATCTAGAGGAACAGAAACAGAAATAGAAAAAGACACAGGTGCACCTATGCAGCATTCAATATTTACTGATTTTTGTGTGGAAGCCAATGAAACCAAAAAGCGGTTAAATTCTAGGTCAGCGGCCATTACCAAATATGATTAAGGCTTAAATATGATTAAGGCTTAAGGATTAAATATGATTATTAAATATTTACCAGACGTTGCTTGCAGCAGAATAGTGTGACGAAGAGAGAGCGATGATAGACCATCGACTCATATTTATTAATTCTAAGTGAGTGACGCGGGTGCACTCACCGGGCCACTCACATGTTTTGCGGTACTAGATGCAGTACTAGATGCTGCGTTGCAGAATCTCGAGCAGTTTTATCTAGATCAGACGGACGAGTCTGAACATACTCCCCCGCCTTGACGAATGTCAACAAAAACAATTTGTTTACGATTCAACGCAAGAAGCCAGGCGAAGCTGCTAATGAATTGCCTGGGAGAATGGTTTGTTGCCAGGTAAGTGAAGGTGCATTTGTGAGCGTTCCTCAATCCTTCTCGTTCTGCGTTGTAGATTTGGTATTTCTGCTCAGCTGCTTAGAAGGCATATCTCATTACGTGCAGCTGAGGACGAGGTAAGAAAATAATTAATTGAAACAAATTACACTTGCCGATTAAGTTGATGCGCCTTCCATGTCTTGTAGATGTTCTCAGGATCGTGTTTATCTCCGTTTTTCGTCAACAACAACCGCTTGTGCTGAAACAGCTTCGCACGCATGATGATCGAAGCTATTTCGGCAACCTTCAGCGGCAGTGTAGAATGCGCAAGCGTGGTAGATTGTGCCGAAAATGTTCTTAACCAATGGTGCAATCTGGTGATGATGAAGTAGCGATGATGATGTTGTCCGTGGAGCTGCGGGTCGGCAACAATAAGCTTCTTCGAGATTTTCCGACTCTTCGTGCATTGATCGTGTGCCGCGAGATGCTGCATCACAACGTCAACGATCAACGGATCCTCAGAAAAATTAACAGGTTTCGATCGGGTGTCACCAAGCGGAACTACGCCTTCTGCTACAGGTAGCGTGGATGCGTACAGGTAGCTTGCCCCGTGAATTGTTGTGTTGAGCTGCTCGTGTGCTCGCTCCGGTGTTGCGGCGAAAGTGTTAGATACGATGTCGGTATGATCAGCAGGAGGTTCCGGTTCCTTGCTCGCAGCTGCGGCGACGGCAGTCGAGAACGTTCCGGGATAAAGATGTGTATTGCGCGTATGATTACTAGTGCGTAGTGGGCGTGTGATCGATAGTTCAGGTTCGTTCCTCGCAGCTGCGGCGACGGCAGAGGAGAACGTTCCGGAATATTCAAGCGTAGTGGTAGTGGACACGGGAGTGGTCGATTCTGGTTCCTTGCTCGCAGCTACGGCGACGGCACTGGAGAACGTTCCAGGAGATCGATGAGAAATTGTACTGGCCATGGAATCGGTAGTGGTAGGTTCCGGTTCCTTCCTCGCAGCTGCGGCGGCGGCAGTGGAGAAGGTTCCGAAAGTGTGTGTTGTGGGGTCATCGTCAGCGGTAGTATGTACAGATCCAGTGTTCGCAGCTGGCTTCGGTGCAGTGGAAACGGATTCGTGTGTGTGTGATGTGTGTAGTACAGTGTGGTGTTGTGAAATGCGATGGCTGCAGTTGCCCTGCGAAGAGCAATCGTGTGTTCGTGATTGTCTTGCAGGCAATGCGTACATTCCGAGATTGCTGTCAACTAATTTTCGTGTATTAGTCGTGGGTGTGGTGCTGATGCTCGTGAAATGCGTGAGAAGCATTCTGTCGGCCTTTTGCGGTAGGTCAGGTGAAAAGGATGACGCTTCCAAATTCACCACTGAGAGCGCGATGGCGGGTAACGAAATGGTTCTTGGCGGGATTGCGATGGCGGGTGGTTCGATGCTAGCTGGCTTGGTCGCGAAGGTGATGCACTTTATGCTTTTGGCTTGCATAATTTGGTGCTTGAATAGAGCTTCCACGCGAATCAGACGCGGCTCAAAGTTTTCCCGTTGCTCGGCGTTTTTAACCATCTCTTCCTCGGTGGTCTCAGTATCTTCCAATAGCTGCTGCACATTTTCTAACTCCTCGGTGAGGTGTTCGAACTGCACCAATTGCATCTCAACTTCGCATAAATTGTGTTTGGACCGGAATCCTTGTAAGGATTGCTCGTACCGTCCAAGCGAAACCATCAACGCTGTCCTCCTCGTTTCTAGGCTGAAGCTGTGCGCGGGCATTTTGAACTTAACGGTCGCGGTATGACGCTCGAGAGTGAGTGGGCACTTGATATTAAAAAATCGCGCGCGTAATAGAAAACGGTTTCTTGCGGTGCGAGTTTATGCGGCTCCGAATTTCGCGAAAGTTTTCGATTCGCACTATCCTGGTCACGGCACCAAATGTTCGTTCGCGAAGTTTCGGATGGTTTTTCTGATTGCGTTAAATATTTACCAGACGTTGCTTGCAGCAGAATAGTGTGACGAAGAGAGAGCGATGATAGATCATCGACTCATATTTATTAATTCTAAGTGAGTGACGCGGGTGCACTCACCGGGCCACTCACATGTTTTGCGGTACTAGATGCAGTACTAGATGCTGCGTTGCAGAATCTCGAGCAGTTTTATCTAGATCAGACGGACGAGTCTGAACACTTATCGATTAGTGGAGGCAAAAGCATAAGCGATACTCAAAATTGTATAAAATCGCACAAAAATATCTAACCGTGCAAGCTTCATCTGTTCTGTGCGAGAGAATATTTTCTTAGGCTGGGCAAATTTACACAGAAATAATAAATCGGCTACATCCCAAAACGTAGAATGAAATGCTATTTAAAAAGCATAATTCAGGTGTAAAAGAAAATGAATAAGGTGGATAAAGGTTTTTAAGTGATTATGGATTACGTTGGAATAATAAATATATAATTATGAAATTATATACATCGTATATTATACTATACCAAATGTATATCAAATAAATAATGAGAATAAACTTCCCAACTTCCCAATGAGGATAAACTGATGGAAACATAGTGAGCATCGCGAAACATATTCGTCATAGTATGCTTTGTAAATGCAAATAAACACAATCTTGTATTGAACCTTGAAGAAATAAAACGTTCTTATTTCTTCTTACAGGTTATGGGCCCAAGACTCGCCCAGGATTCGCCCAGGATTCGCCCAGGATTCTAATAGTATTTTTGCTTAGTATTTGTCCAGAAGTTATCCAGTAGGAAAATGGAAAAAGGTATTGCGAAGCTCACGAACGAAAATTACGACTCGTGGAAACTGGAAGCATAATTTTTGTTAGTGCGAGAAGGTCTTTGGAAATTTATGTCACTGGAAGTCAAGACGCAACTGAATTCTTCTGGTTTGAATGTTATGAATATATCGGCGTGGGAAGATGGAAATCAGAAAACACGCGCGACGATAGGTTTGTTCTTAACCAAGGGTCAGCATGTGCACGTTATAGAGCACCTAAACTGATAAGTCAGCGATATGCATCGACCACCCACCGATCGTACGATCCAGCCGTATCGATGGATAAAGTAAACATCGATTCGCCTCAACCGCCGACCGATCGAACGATCCAGCCGAATCGAGAGCACCCGAACTGCGATGTCAGCGTTTTGCATAGACCCAGCCGATTCATCGTCAACCGATCGAGTCATCCAACTTAACCGTTGGATAAAGTAAACATCGACGGAGCACCGAGAACGCAGAGTCAGCGATTCGCATCGACCGCCAGCCGATCGGATAAAACAAACATCGACCGAGCACCGGGACCGCGAAGTCAGCATCGATCGAGCACCGGGACGGACGCTGCATCATCGAGGAAGGAGCACTGGAGAGGACGCGGTGTCAAAGAAGCATTATAAAAGCAGGAACCGAAAGTTAGAGCTTTAGTCTTAGATCGGTACTAGTACGAACCACTCTGTTAAGACGTCTCACTATTGTTGATAAAGAAAAATTGTTTTTTTTATCCAATCCTAAACGTGAACTCATAACTTGCACATCGAAAAACTGTCTAATGCTGGAACAAAACTAGACGAAGATCTACAGGTAGTCCTAGTGTTTCGAAGTTTAAATAGTTCGTGTAATGCTTTAACGATAGCTTTAGAAAACCGCGCTGATGATGAGCTGACGCTACAGCTTGTGAAAGGAAAAAATATAAACGAAGTTAACAAGCGGCGAGTGTCATCAGGGGGAGATTCCGTTGTTTTGAAAGCCGAAGATAGTAAGAAAAGCATAGTGTTTTTTTTGTGAGCAGCCAGGCCAACAGCTGGCTAAAACAGAACAAAGAAACCTAGAAACGCTAGAAGTTCAGTTCAAACGCCTACTACGCACTATCGATCATACGCTCACTACGCATCGTTACCCCGGAACTTTCTGCACTGCCGTCGCCGCAGCTGCGAGCAAGGAACCGAAACGTCTTGTTGATCACTCCGACACCGTACCAAACACTTACGCCGCAACACCGGAGCGAACACACAAGCAATTCAAAACAGCAATTCATGGGACAAACGAACCAACGCTACCTGAACCAGAAGACGTGGATCCGCTTGTTGATTGGTTGATTGATGTTGATTGTCGTAACCGGTTGATTTTCCAGAATATCCTTTGATAAGGATCAAACGTTAACGTTAACGTTGTAATGCAGCATCTCGCGGCACACGATCTGTGCACGATGAGTCGGAAAATCTCGCAGAAGCTGATTGTTACCGACCCGCAATCCCACGGACTTCATCATCATCGCTACATCATCACTACGTTTCACCATTTGCCGAGAACGTTTTCGGCCTATTCTACCACTCTTGCGCAACCTACACTGCCGCTGAAGAGTGCCAAAACCACATCGATCATATGTATAACATCGATCATAATGGATGAGAAGCTGTTGATGCACGAGCTATTGTTGCTGACGATAATCTAGGATGACCACGATCCTGATAACATCTGCAGGACAGGGAATGCGAATCATCTTAATTGGCAAGATTCCTTTTGCTTCAATCTTTTTTTTTTCCTTGCCTCGTTCTCAACTGCACGTAATGAGAGATGCCTACTAAACAGCTTACTAGAAGTACCACATCTACAACGCAAAAAGTAAAGGATATGAGGAACGATCACAAATACACCACTTACCTGGCAACACACCATTATTGCTGGAAATTCGTTAGCAGCATCGCCAGGAATCTTGCGTTGAAATTGTTTTTGTTGATATTCGTCAAGGCAGGGAAGTATGTTCAGATTCGTCCGTCTGATCCAAATCAAAACTGTTCTAGATACAGCATCTAATAAGGTATCTAATACTGGCTCTAGTACTGCATCGCGAAATATGTGAGTGGCCAACTGAGTGCCACCTGCGTCACTCACACCTTAATAAATATGAGTCGAAGGCCTCTCATCGAGATCTTTCTTCTTCATGCTATTCAGCTCTAAACAACATTTGGTAACTATTAGACGCAAGCTGAAACTATCCGAAACATCGCGATGGAACAATAGTATAAGTAGTTTCGATTCACCAACCTAGTTTTACTGTGTTAATCATACGCCTGGTCATCACCCAAGGGGACAGTTTTGATCGCACTCACATAAAAATCTTCCATTTCGCTATATCCTTCCCACTTGCTCTCGCATGGAAAGATAGCAGCGCAGAAATTGAGTACGCCACGACCCTCGGTCAAAACACGGTCAGCGAATTGACCGCATAAATGTTCTAGGGCTCTCTCTTAAAATCGGCGCTTCAGTGCATTTGTGTGCGTGCGTTTTTACAGATTCTCCTTTCTAGTGCATGTTCGTCTGTTAGTAGTAGACTTGCATTTCTATCCTTCACCGCACTAACGCTTTGTTTGGTATTTGTTATTTCGAATGCACATTTTGTGGAAAGTGCACTGTGAAAGTTTTGAAACTGTTGATATAAGTCGGAAATAACACGTGCACGTAAAAGCGAAAGATTTTGCCGACTGTCAAAAAAGTACACGATGCTAGATTCTTCTGCTGGAAATGAACAGCAAGCGGCGGCCGTTGAAACTTGTATATACATGCCCTTGGTGTTTTTCCCCAAATAATTTGACCATAATTAATAATTTTTCATTCTAGACTATGAAGAATTGCCTGCTGATACTGCAGAAATTGATGCTACTAGAAAATGATGATCGTAGAGCAAGATGAATCTTTGGTTGACTACATCATCTCTGACAAAGACGATGACGATGACGATGGCAGTTTAAAAAAGTTAATGGTAAGGTTCCTGCAACTGCTAAAACTTTGTTTCGGACGAAACGCATTCCATCAGCTGAAATAGCAGATTGGGGGTGATGGCCATTTTTGGTATTACGGTATCAAAAAATGTTTGTTGTTGCATTACCGGTAAGTGTACTTTGTGCTGTAAATTATATAATCACCAATCTTTAATTATGGATTTGAAATACTATATTTTCTCAAGTAGATATGGCAAGGCTCCTTCAAATCATCTTACTTCAACAATATCCATTGATGGACTTCCGTAACATAAACAGTTCCTTGTATACAATTCTGGCCGATACTTTTGCAGATTACAGAATCCACAAGCACCAGTCATGAGTGCTACGATTTTATGCGGATTCTACAAGCCAAAAAGTATCAAAAAGTATTTGCGTCCAATGGTCACAGAAGTAAACTATCTGATATTATTCGGTATTGACATACACATAACCAGGGGGGGGGGGGGGGGGGGGGGAAGGTCCCAAATTCCGAATAGAATCCGGAATTAGCGATGAATGAAGCGGTTGATTCTAGGATGGTTAGCGTGTACAATGGGTATTAAACAATGGACGGCGAAGCAATGTGAGAAGATTTCCGCGGCGTTTTTAAAAATACAATAGCCTTGAGAAGTCCATCGGAAGCAACGAGACCTTTTTTAATGATTGGAAAGCTTCTGAATGCGCATTTTTGCACTACCCTTCATTCTCTATTTTAAAAGATCATTTGCCCACGCAGGTTAGGCACTTTATGTTGCTATTTTGCGCTATTACCCTGTATTCTTCAACAGTTCACAAAGATAAATGGCATTTTGCTGGTGTCTTATTGAACAAATTTGTTGAAGACTTCTCTCATGTGTATGGTGAACGATATTTAACAAGTAACTTTCACAATTTGAAGCATGTCGACGAGGAAATGTTACGGTTTGGATCAAAGTCAATAATACCGATATAACCCTTTGTTTGTACACAACCCTGACGGCACTGCCACTCGACACTTTCGATAAGCTGGGTTACTCGCGCAGGCAGCGTTCGGGATGAGAGCAGAGGCTCTCACCCGAACCTAGAATTAATAAATACGAGGCGATACTTTCTGATCGCCCTCTTACCTTTTCAACTCTTATCTTTGCAACACGACTTGGTAACTATACACAAAAACCCAAGGCATCCGAAAACCTACCGAAAAACTCCCGCGACCAATCACCCTTCGAACATCATTACCAAGTTTTGAAAGGTCTGCTCCGTAGGGGATGGAAGGACTTCGAACATTCCATCAACAAACGTGGAGAGCTAGATGATCAGATGCCCAAGGAATCAAAAAACGTTTGCTGTCTCTCAATGAGTGCAAGTGGAAAAACAATTAGCGTAATAGTTAGGTAACATCGTTTACTGCAAATAAATCAGAGGATTTGTTAGTTACTAACGAAGGATAACAGCATCGTAAAATTTCAAACAGCGCATAATACTTCGGGATGAGGCAAAAATAAGCTGAGCATTAGTGGGCAGAACCTGCGAATGAAAGATATTGTGTTCAATGACCCGTTTTGAATCAAGCGAAATATTCATTTCCAAAGGGTGCAGCAACATCCTATCAGCCACTGAATTTGAAACACATGCCGATCAGATACGATGTAAGTTAGTTGCTATAGCTACAAATCATGCAAATGAAATCAGTTTTTTATCTTTAATTCATACGTTAATCGAGTAAGAAAACTCTATGCTCAGCTTTTCATAAACAATTCTGCATTTCATCTTTTTATAAAAATATATTTAGCATATAAATTTGGGCTGCTTCTGTTCTCGATTACTTCGCAGGTTTCGCTGCGGCCTTGGTTCGGTGGGCTCCATGTAGATCGTGCGTTCATTCGAATGATGTCTCGGCTCATGTCGAATCATTTCGCTTTGGATGCTCATCTCCAGCGTATAAATCTGGCTCCGTCAAAGGTGTGTGGCTGTGGCATCGGATTTCACGATGTGGACCATCTTCTATGGTCCTGCGGGGAATTCGAAGTCGCTAGACCTTCCTTGCTGGACAGAACCGAGAGAATCAACAGAAACACAGGTACTCCCATTCGGGACATCTTGGCGTTCAGGGACCTGAAGTTCATGATGACTATTTACCAATTTGCCAGAGACAACGGCCTAATCCTCGAATCCCCTTCCTTTCTCCCACTTCCTTATTTGTTATTTGTTTGTGGTCCTTGTCTAAAGAATGTTAAATGTACAGCAGGTAACTTTGGCAGCATCTAGAGTGTTTGGGGCCGACAGTATCGCCGCACCAAAGGGAGGCAGACTTTGTGTGCGTCGTATAATTATGTTGGTTTTTTTTTCGTTTTTTTGTTTTTTTTTCTGTTTGTTCAGCTACGTGACGTCTGTACACGTGCCTGACGAAGGAAGAGAGAGGCGATAGGGGTTCGTCACCGATCAAAGGCGCAACCAGGCTGCCATCTCCCATAACCACACATCACCATCGCCACAATCACCATCATCACAACCACACGCATACACCATCACCTATCCACAAACACCAACAATAGTAGCAATAAACCCGAAACGCACCACAACTCCACCCGGATAACCACACCATCCAGCACAACCGAGTAAGCCCGGGATAAGGCCAAACTACAGGGAGGAAATGCCCTGAGAACAAAAATGTCGGTCAGTGCACAGTGTAGACACTGACAATACGGCCACCAAGGCCGTCATACTTAGAAATAATAAAAAAAAATTAACATATAACGAGAAGTGGCAATGGAAATTATTATTAGTGTAACCGCACCCTACAAACGATGGAAAGATATACGATAAGAGCGGGCAGTATGGTAGCAAGAGGGGAGATAGCGAGAGGAAAGAGAGAGGATAAGGAGGGACATTAGATCGGCGACAGCGACTGAAGCAGCAAGTGAAATTAGCGAGCACCCGTGGGAAAATAAAAGCACAGTTATATTATATATACTCAATTATAAAACACATTATTACATTATAAACATTATTATTTGCATACAGTTCACTTCAAAATGTGATACGATCAGTCGGCAGGCACAGACAGGGTTTACAGGGATTTCGAGGGTTTTTTAGACATGTTCAACGACCTGTCGTTAGGTTTGGGCATACTATCCACAAGTTCAGATAGTTATTGAATAGTTCAGAAGTAGGCGTTTACAAGCTCAGCGATTGAACTATCAATTTTGTAAGCAAACTAGTGCGAAGCGTACACAGCCGCTAGCTTCGGTTGTGTTTTTATTTCAACAGATTTCAAATCGTTTAATTTATCATAAACGCAAAGATTGTATGCAATAGTTCCGTATTTTACATAGGCAACAAAATGTACAGGTTGCTTTGCTCGCTAAAAATCATACCAGCAACCAATGTTCGAAAAACATCGCCGGATATTCCCGCTTTTGCAGTCTACGCATAACTTCCAGAACGGTTTTTTTGCATCAGTTACCAGAAGCAGCGGCACCTTTAGAAACATGGACGAACCAACCCACCTCCGTAATTGGCATCAGTCTGCAGATGATTTTTATGCCTGCTTGGAGTGCACCAGGTAAGCCATGAAGTCGGCGGAAAGTAACAACCAGTCGACAGTGCCACTTCTAATACAGTAACAACATTCCTCGTAACCGATCAATTGTCAAATATGACAACGATGGCATCCTCGTTCTCCGCCACTACCGTGGGTGATAGTTTGCCCGGAAGGACTATACGAGTCTTCCTGCGAATTCTGTTACAGCTGTTGGTATCGGACCCCCAGATATGATCGAAGAAGTCGGAGGCTGGCAATGGCCCATGCAAGACGCTGTAGCTGTGCTGGACGCTGATATGGTTGGTGTAAGCGAAAAACCGCAGCTACCGACTGCTAATGCGGCAGCATTCTCGTTCTCCGTCACTGCCGGTAATTTCCCAGGAAGGGCTATTCCGGTCTTCCGGCTATTCCGGTAGTAATCGCACCGGTCATAAGTGCTGCTGGGATTGCCAAAAAGCTAGAAAAAAATAAGGCTCGTATTACGTACAATAGAATTTTACTTAAAAAAAATTTATGACTAACTAGTTCATGCGGCCCGGTTACACTCGGGGTGAAACAACGTTTCTCTTCGTTACGACTTTTGAGTTTGGCGTAGTAAAATAGATTTAAATTTATACTGATGTCTTTATTTTGTTAATGACATCTTCTTCAAAAATCAACTTGTAATTTGCTATGGTGTTATCCTTGTTATAATGGAGCTAACGTTTGCATTAAAAAAAGCGACAAAATGATTCGATTTTTCATGAGATTACACTGCCACCCAGTCGGTCATTCATTCAGTGGTCAATGTATACTTGTTGACAGCATATTGTCAAAATTTGGCGCCTCTATCACTTCATTTACATTAACTATGGTCAAAACAGTGAAAGAACTCCATTCTATGATTT
Organism: Anopheles dirus; assembly: GCA_000349145.1. Classification (NCBI taxonomy): domain Eukaryota; kingdom Metazoa; phylum Arthropoda; class Insecta; order Diptera; family Culicidae; genus Anopheles; species Anopheles dirus. The sequence continues at coordinate 187,102 of KB673235.1, read as the reverse complement.
GTTCGATCCCTGCCTGCTTAATCCGTGCCTAACAATCTTGGCCATTGTGATACACCGGTATTGACCGGATACTATTGGGCAATTTTTTATAAGATTCAGGCACTTCTAGAGGAGGTAAAATCTATCGAAAGGAAACCTGGTACTGGCCA
>KB673235.1:78336-89359 GCA_000349145.1 Anopheles dirus | reverse complement strand
CTACAACAACAGCGAATACGAGAGGAACAACGAGTCCCTCGTCAACCGGCCGCCCAGCGGCAGCTTACCAGGCATTAGACTGATGTGCTGATGATATTTGTCGGGGTAACCCCAAAGGGTATACCCGCCGGTCTCATTCGAAGGCTCATACCTTAACGGGTAATCCGAATGAGACGATGGCCGAAGACACGCTGAGTTTTTAGCAAGTAGGAATCTTGCACTCCACGGGCTTAGTCAACAGTCCGCCTATGAAGGTTTTCTCAGCGATACCAACAAAAAAAGGGAGTGGCAGGCAACGTGGGATGCGAATGCAGCCAACGAAGCCACCAGCCGTTTCACTCGCTGGACGCACCGCCTTATCGCGGACGTGGCAGCCTAGCAATCGTGAAAGCATGGAGACTTGACATTCCATTTGTCGCAAGTGCTCACGGGACACGGCTTCTCCCGTGAGTACCTCTGCGCGATGGGGTTCACGTTGTCCCCGGACTGCCAGTGGTGCGCAGGAGTCGTCGAAAGCGCCGAACACGCTATGTTCGAGAGCCCACGATTCGCCAGCATGAGGTGGCGACTCCTCGGATACGGGACACGATGGCAGCAGCAGTCGTGCCAAACAACAGCGAGGTGGTCGCGCGTGAATGGCGGCGAAATGCGGCGAGGCGAGAATCGCAGAGAGGCCGATCGGCAGGGAAGACCACCAATCTCACCCCCGTCACCTACGACAGCGGCCAGGAGGGCAGCGAGCGGGTGAACCGCTTTCGGGAGCGCCACCGGTCGACAGTAAACCTCCCGGCGCTGTTCCAAAGCAGCGCTGATGACAACACCCCGAGCAGAGCGGCGACCAGCGGCTGCAGTAGCGACGGAGAGTCCTCCGACGGGGAGGAACGCGGCGGAGGCCTGAGCCCGGCAGAGCGTGCTGCGGCCTCAGCTGCGGAAAGCTCCTCCCGGTAAGTCGAAGGAGAATAAATCCAGGCAATCCTGGAATGGGCGAAAACTTGATGAGCAAAAACTATGTGAAACAATAATGGAAATAAAGGCGACCACGCAAAAGTCGCCACGCAAGCAAAAGCAAAAGTCGCCACGCAAGTTGTGAAGTTGGCCCAGCGTGGCCAGAGGCCAACGTGGCCGGAGACCAATGTGGTCAGAAGCCAGCGAGGCTGGAGGCCGGCGTGGTCATGGAATATAAAATGATATCACCCCGTACCCAGATCCCAAGATCCCCAGATCGAGGGCAGGGTTTGGTCAAATAAAACGAATCAAAAGTTCACATCTATAAAAATGCTAGTTATCCCCCCGAAAAACTGCCATCCGCGCCATCTATCGGCGAGTGGCGAAAGCTTTGAGCTTTTTAATAGTGCCATCTGTTGGCGGGGTGGGAAAACCTGCATGTCGAGCAGTTCTCCCCTTTTTCACCAAAGCGACAGTTGGTGAATTGCTCTTAAAACAATATGCTGGATCGATGTGGGCGGGAAGGACATTTTATGATGATCTCTAGATGATCAGCGTGTTATGCGTCTATGGTCTATTCTTCAGGTAGGCGTCAAAATAGGGTGCATCCGATGAATGGGCAGTGGTGACGAATGTTAACTCGCGCGCGTGTGTGTGTGCGTTTTCTCCGGTTATTCGGCGAAATCGGACGAAATAGTGGAGCTAGCGTGCTCGATTTTTCTATAGCTCGCGAACGGCCGATGCTCCGGCGGTATACGATTTTTTTACGGAAAATTCGGAAAATTGAATGAGTTTTTCCGGGGATGGTTTTTCCGACATAACTCTTTCATTTTCCAATCGATCCGGATGCACGACCCCTCGTTAGAAGCGGCTTTGAAAGACCGTTCTAACGAAGGTTGAAGGAAAAGGATCGGTGGAAAATTAAAAAGGCTATGACGAGTTTTCCACCATTTTGGAGAGTTTTCGGGGCCGGACCGACCCGGATTGGACATGCATCCCACAGTATGGCACCTCCATCAACTCCCCACGACGCCGCGGACCACGTCCGACAACCAGGAAGACGAAATAGCCACCCCATCCCCCAACACCCCACACGCCCATCCACCCTGCGATCAACTCAGCCTAACTGAGTTTAGTGGCAGTGGTTCAGAGCGGTTGGACATCTGGCGAGTGGATGGGTCCATCAACAACAAGAGGGTCGCCAATAAACCTTCCCCCTCCACCCTCTCAAACCCCGGTTACCACCCCCTCAGCCTAGAGGAGCCTAGAAGCATCGGCCACCTGGGGTGCAAACCAACATATCCGCTATGTGAGACGAGCCCGACATTTCAACCCATAACCCCCTTTCCCCCCTCAAACCACTAACCCGGACTGGGTAGCAGGCAGAGGTGTGCTGCCGACAAATCAACATCCATCTACCGTTCTATAGAAGTACCCCCCAATCAACATACTATCAAACCCTGAGGAAGCAAAATGTCGGGGATGGGCGGAGAGGATGCCCAACTTCCTCAAAAGGAAGCTACTGACGACGATGCTGCCCAGGCCGACCCTCCCCAACCGTCAACCGTCCGGCTGGAAAAGAGACTGGCCCAGTCCACTTTACCACCGCCAACCGTAAGCTCGATGCGGCGGCTAGCGTCCGAAGGAGCGGTTATAACCGTATCGAGCGATGAGGATGAAACAGGAGCAGCAGGAAGAGAGAGAGGTTCTGCTTCTTCCATTTTAGGGATGTCCCCAAGGGTGCTGCTAACACGATTAACGTTACCCGTCATCGTGTTTGATGAGACCCGCTCGTCTCCCCAAGCGCGGTCTTCAACGCGCAGCAACAAGCTGCGGGTTCTGCAACGCCGCTGGTAATAGTGACATCAGCTCCGGCAGCAGCGGAAGCTGCAGCGCCACCAGCCGAGGCTGTGACCCCTGCCCAGGGACCTGACTGGGAGTCAGTGGTGGCTGGTCTCCAGGTGGAACTCCGGAGCAAGGACCAGCGGCAAGCAGAAATCCAGGGCTAGCTGCTGCGCTTGACTGAGCGCATCAGCGACCTAGTCTAAGAGCTTGCGGCAACAAGGAAGGAGCTCACGCTCTACAAGTATGGCATGAGTGAGATCACACAGATGCAGGCGACGGAGATGAGGAAGGCGGATAGCAAGGTGCGCTTGGAGGAACGCCGGCCACGAGGCCGCCGAGCTCGAAGGAGGAGGAAGCTGCAGCAGTCGGCAGCACAGAAACGGCTGCAGCAGCCGATGTAACAACGACACGCGCAGCAGCAGAAGCAACAACAGGGTAAGCAGCAGCAACTGCCCCAGAGGCAACAGCAGCAGATGCCCCAGACTACTTCCTCGGCTACTGCGAACGAGTGGGCGACGGTGGGGAAGCGCGGCAGGGCTCAGCCGCAACAACAGCAGCGGCAGTCCGCTGTCCAACAGTCATAGTGGTGGCAACTCGATTGAAGTAGCCCCCAGCGTCGACCGCAGCTGGGCGAAAGTCTACCACTAGGTGCGCCAAGGCCTAGTGGGGACGGATGTGACAAAACATGTCAAAATGGGCATAAAGACGCAAACCGGGCGACTACGGCTGCCGCTCACGCGAGACGCTGACAGCCAGGCGGTTCTGGACCGCATTACGTGCGTGGTAGCAGAGGAGTGCCGAGTGATTGCGGAGATGAGGGAGATCGTCATCACCCACATCGAAAATGTGGAAGCCGCATGCAACTCCCGAAGATGTGGAAGCCGATCTCAAGGCCAAGCTTGGCACAAGCCCCGGCGCCACAACCATCCGCATGTGGCAGCAGGAAAACGGCGTGAAGTGCGCCAAGGTCAAGCTCCCGAGGAAGCACGTGCAGAGGGTAACTGGCGAGAGGATTCTCCTCAGTGATTTCACCAGCTACGTACAGAAAGCCTGGTCCACGTCCACCGAACAGCAGCATTGCTTCCGCTGCTTGGAGCGCGGCCACATTGTGCGGGATTGCCGAGGACCGGCAGACCGCAGCAAAACCTGCATCCGCTGCGCAACCTCGGGCCACCTGGCAACCACCTGTGCAGAGGAGATAAAGTGCGCCGTATGCGGTGGGCCACACCGCGTTGGCCACAGTTCCTGTGTCCGACCACCATTGCGGTGTTTGGTGTAAGGGTGCTACAGTTCAACGTGGGTCGTGGCCAGACAGCACAGGACCTCGCACTGCAGTGGGCGCGATAGCAACGGGCCGACGTCCTGTTGCTGTCAGAAGTTTACCGTCCACCCACTGCAAACGGGACGTGGGCTCACGATGCGTCTGCCATGGTGGCAGTGGTGGCCACGGGAGCCCACCCCATACAACGTGTCTGGAGCAGCGCGGAGCCTGGCCTCGTCGCCGCCCAGGTGGCCGGGATTGTGTTCATGTCATGCTACGCTCCTCCCCGGCTAACGTCAGCGGAGTTCCAGACCTTCCTGGAAGCTGTGGAACTGGAAGCAATGTCCCACTCCAGAGTCGTCATCGCCGGGCCGGTAAAGTCCGACCCCCACCACCTGGTGGTACCGGCTGGGTGCGACTATGCCTTACTAGACTTACAGCACTAATAGTAGTAGCCAACGGGGAAACCAACCGAGGTGTTGGAAAGCAGTCTTCCAACAGCCCTCCCACTCATACCGAATTGCCCGTCCCTGGATTTCGATAACGGAACATGTTTATGTTGATCGCATTTGGTGCTGGTGAGCGAGCCCGTCCGATCCCTGAGTAAAGTCAGACCGCAATCTGCTTGAAACGGCGTGAGGGTTAAGGGTGAGCTTGCCTCCGCCCCGTTAAACCCCTGACAGGTCTCCAGCAACGTTCTCTCCTCGTCGGCGGACGAGAGTCTAGCCAACTGTAGGTGGAGATGAGCTCGACAGCCCTCCTTTACGTCGACCTGGCTCTGAACATGTCATGGTGTATAGATATCCACGGGGTCATTTATGGCGACTACAGTCACGAGCAGGGATAACGGGTTGGAGCGGGGGCCCAACTATTGATGAATTACAAAAACTGTAATGAAACGGAAACGTCGAAGACAATGGAGGAATTGAGTGAGGGCCAGCTTGAGCTTCTCATGAAGATGATTCAGGCTGAGAAAGCCGAAAAGCCTAAGCCCAGACGGGACAAAAAGGAGAACTCCAAGGAGAAGCGCCTGAGCAGATTCCAGAGAGTAGTTCAAGCAGCAGACGCAACATCTGAAAATCAGGGTCTTTTGGCTGAGGTCCTGAGCCTGCTTGAGGATCTCTTAGGAGAGCCGAAGACCAAGATGGTAACGAACAGTGCGGAAACGCAGACGGAAAACCTCAACGAGGAGGAGTTTGCACCACAATCGAAGAAGGGCAGAGTGCCCAGCGAATTGAAGGCCACTAAGCCTAGGGAGGTAGTCCCGAAGAAGGTCGCGCAGCCGAAACCGACGCCAATGGCAACCCAAGTTTCAACCCAAGTACATATCCAAAAGGGGAAGCAGTCGGCGTAGGCTCAACCGAAGAAGACTAAACAGCGTACCGCCAAGCCACCAGGATTCTTGCCCAGGGGTAAGACCTGGAAGCCTGCTCCGTGCAAGCTTCGGGTTGAGGCTAGCGGTGCGACCGAAGAGGGGACCTACGCGTCCATATTGAAGACGTTGAAAGAGGACACGACTTTTTTTAAGAAGTCGGCCAGAAAGTGGCCAAGATCCGTCGTGGTCCTCGTGGTTCAATCTTGCGTGTGGTGAGCAAAGGTCAGGAGCCGCAGGACATGGTCCCAGCATTAGACCGAGCGTTGGAAGGGATCGGCAAGGTCTCGGTCGTAGAATCGATGGCCATCATGGAGTGCAAAGACCTATCCGAGCATTGCACTGCGAATTAAAGGTCCAACATGACGTTGATGCAAAGGTCCAACATGACGTAGATGCAGTCAACGAATTAAAGGTCCAACATGACGTAGATGCGAACACGTCAGCCATACGGCTACGTCAAAGTTGGGAGCCAGGATCCAAGGTGGCTTCATTTGTGCTGCCGAGAAGAACCGCAGACAAGGTCCTTAGCAAGGGTGCACGCCTGAAGGTGGGATGGTCAGTGGGACATCTAAGAATTAAAGAGATCGAACAAAATTGCTTTAAATGCTAGAGGGTGGGCCATAAGAAGAGGTTTTGTAAAAACCCTGACCACTCTAAACTTTGTGGCAAGTGCGGCCTGGAACGTCACTTCCGGGTGGCTTGCACAAATGAAGCAAGGTGCCTCGACTGCTGTGGCACGAAGCAAGGGTTCAACAAACCCCAACACACGACGGGCAGCTTTCGCTGTCCGCGTATATGGAGTAAGACCATAAATAGGACCAATGATTAAAATACAGTGCAACCTCAATGATTGTGCCGCAAGCCAGGCGCTGATGTGGCAATTGGCAACGTCGCAGCAATGTGACGTGGCTTTGTAGCAGTTGTCCTGGACGACATTCTAATTGTCAGCTGCTATTTTAAACCGAGCCTCCCCCTGGAGATATTCCAAGCAATGTTGGACGAAATGACTCCCATAATCGCCAGCCACAGCAAAGTCCTAGTAGCAGAGGACTTCAATGCGTGGTCTGCCCACTGGGGAAGCGATGTGTCAAGATATGGGAGCTACGTTCCGAAAGCGAAGGGGCGCCACCTTGTGGACACCATGCTGGGTAATGGTCTTGTGGTGTTGAACGAAGGGTCGATTCCCACCTTCGATGTGCCGGGAAAACAGTCAATAGTCGATGTCGCATTCGCGATCCCGGTCTTGACGCACCAGGTATTGTGGACGGTGTTGTCGAACCAAGTGCTCAGCGATCATCGACCTATCACGTACACATCGTACACACGACCGGTGCCACCGAGCAAGAATCGCGAGCGGTAGATAGAAGCGCTTTTCGTAAGTGTAAAATCGCGGAGTTCGAAACAGAAGCATTCAAAGTAGCACTTGGGCGAGAACTGCGCCTAATGAGAACTACAGCCTCAAACTCGATCATCGACGCGATGGCAAACGCATGCGATGCTGTTATGCAAAAATCGAATGTTGGATTCCGCCGAAGCCGCCAGGTTTACTGGTGGACCGAAGGGATTGCACAACTGCGAAGAACATGCCTCAGGGCATGCAGGTTGATGCAGCGAGCTCACGGAACGCCTATCTACACGCAGATGAGAGAAGAGTACAAACTCGCGAGGAATGCTCTAAAGCATTCGATCAAGCATACACAACGAGAGATGTTTGCCCAGCTCGTGGAGCAGTCAGATGACACTCCGTTTGGCACTATGTACGCAATACTGACGAAGATGGCTAAGGGTGGGCGAATTGCGCCAGAGATGGATCCTACTTGCACGGACGTACACGTACTTGCACGGATAGTGCAGGACTTCTTCCCGGTACGTCGTGAGGTTCGATGGCCGGACTATGCCATCACGGGTGAGTCGACTCCTATCGTTCCCGTTACCGTGAACGAAATTAAACTCGTAGCGGAGCGGCTCAAAGCGAAGAAAGCACCCGGACCCGACGGAATCCCAAACAACGCGTTAGCTTGTGCCATGAAAGAACATGTTGAGGTGTTCCGTTCGGTGTACCAGGGATGCTTGGAAGTAGGACACTTTCCAGAGAGATGGAAACGACAAAGGCTAGAATTGCTGCCAAAACCTGGCAAGTCACCCGGTGAGTCAGGGGCAGTAAGGCCGATATGCTTACTGGATACACAGAGTAAAGTCTTAGAAAGGTTGATCCTTAATAGGCCGAACGCCCATTTAGAGCAGCATAGATCCTTATCGGACAACCAGTTCGGTATCCGAAACGGTTGATGCAATAAGAAAGGTGGTTGATAGCCACACCTTGTAGACAGAGGGTACGATACAATAATCGTTACTGTGCAATCGTCACATTAGACGTTAAAAATGCTTTTAACTCGGTTGGTTGGATCTCGTATAGCCTCGATAGCCCAAGCACTTCAGCGAATAGCAATCCCTTCTTATTTATACACAATCATAGGGAGCTACTTCGCTGACCGGGTATTGCTATACGAGACCAAAGAAGGCATAGTAGAACGAGGGATCAATGCCGGGGTTTCACAAGGTGCTTTGGAACATTATGTACGACGGAGGCCAGATGCGATCCTGGTTCCAAGCGCAAGGGGTGTCGTTTGCGGAGATGTACCGCCCCATTCGGACAAGTCCCGCGCTGGAGGATGTACAGAAATACATCAGGATCGGCAAGAGGACGATGAGGGGCCACCTGAAGATGGACCTCAGCAAGGAGGCCAACTCGGCAGAAATGTGCAGCCGTATCCAGGCTGTTCTGGGTGAGTTGGGCACTGCCAAAGTCCTCACGGAGATGACGGAGGTCATCTTAAAGAATGTCGACTTCCTCACGGAAGAGTCGGCAGTGAAGGAGGCGTTCAATGTAGTGCTGAATAAGCCAGCGCAGATTGCATCCATCCGGATGTGGGAACGTCCCGACGCGACAAAGCGCGCCCGGATCCGCCTGCCACGAGCCGAGATGGAGAGTATCGTGAGCAAGAGTTCGTCTCTGCTCATTGACCACTCGGCGTGCCGGATCGAGCTGGCACCGCAGTTGGACAAGGCACGCAAGCGCTGCTTCCGTTGCCTTGAGCGAGGACATCTAGCTTCCAACTGCAAAGGAGAAGACCGGAGCGACACCTGTGTACGCTGCGGAGGTACGGGACACCGTGCTGCTGGCTGTGAGGAAGCGGTCAAATGCATTTGGTGGAGAGGGACACACCGCATCGCAGCATTTGACTGCAAAGGAGGCCGGACTCCTCGACAGTGATGGGTGGTCTGGAGATCCTTCAGATCAACACAAACAGTCGCCATTGTAGTCAGTGGTCGGACCCACCCAGTCCAGGCGATCTGGATCACCAACCATCCAGGCATCGTCGCGGCGGATGTGGCAGGCATTACCATCGTAGCCTGTTACACGTCGCCGAGCATGGGGATCCCCCAATTCGAGGAGTTGCTGCAGCGCATCTAGGTGGTGGCCTCAGGACACTCTCGCGTGCTGCTCCTTGGGGACTTCAAAGCGTGGCGTACCGCGTGGGGGAGTCGCCGATCGAACACCAAGGGCGAGGAGTTGTTCCAGCTGGCGACGGGCCTTGGGCTTGAGGTGCTCAACTTGGGGAGGGAAGCCACCTTCCTCGGGAACGGTGTCGCTCGCCCGAGCATCGTCGACGTCGCCTTTGCCAGCGGGGCCATCAGCCGGTCGAATCTTGTGGGAGACCCCATGCGACAGTGGCGAACGCTGCGGCGCTATTCATATAGCGACCACCTGTACGTTCGTTTCGCAGTTGGTGAGCGACCGGCAGCGACCGGCAGGCGTGCAGCCGGCGGTACGAACCACAGGCCGCCGTTGGCAGACGCGCCAATTTGACGGGCTGCTGTTTAGCGTGGCCATGGAGGGGATCCACCTGGAGGAACGCCTCACCGATCCAGCAAACCTAACTCGGGCGTTGAGTGAGGCCTGCAGCGAGACAATGGCCGAGGTGGTCCCGCAGTTCGGCCAAACCGGTGCACCGACGTACTGGTGGAGGCCGGAGATCGGATAACTGCGCGAGCAATGCCGTCTCGCTCGCGAACAAGGCGACCTTGTTCCGGGGGGTGCCACGGAGGCTCGGGCTGCAGCGGCGGTCGAACATCTGGAGGCGAAACATCGTCTGGCGACGGCGATCAGCGACAGTAAGCGAGATAGGAACAGGGAGTTCCTACAGCGCCTGGAGGACGACGACACGGGTCAGTGGCTGGGGGAGGTGCTGCGCCGACTGGGATGCAGTCGCGTGGCCCAGGAGCAGGATCCGGTGACATTGTGTCGCATTGTGGATGCGCTGTCTTATCGATTTGTAGACAATTTGAATTACTGTAAAACTAAAAACGATTTGAAAATAATCAAGCTGAAGCTTCATTTTAACGGGCTACCGTATCTAGATATTGGATCTGGTTAAATTTGCATGGAAAATAACCAGGTCCAAAAATAACCAGATCTACAAAAAAAACTACACGGCGCAACGGCCAGGTCCAGTATATATAAAGTATATATAAAGAAAGTAACCAGGTCCACAGCAAATTACACGGCGTGACGGCCAGGTCTAGTATCTAAGAACTGGACCTGGTAAAATATATACAGAAATTAAGCAGGTCCAGGACTGCCTAGTACTTTGTGAGACTAACAGAGAGGCACCAGGTACATTCACCAGATACCTAAGGGGAAAGACAGAGTGCTACGATATGTTAGAGACTGCATAGCTAGGTTGAATTGTGGGAGAGTAGCCTAGAATGGGAGAGTGAGAGAAGCTCTCTCAGTACAGGAAGGGCGAAAGTACCCAGGTATACGTTACCGATACTTTTTCCAATAAACCAGATACCGGTACGTTACAAAAAAATCGATACTTTTTGCATCACTAGAATCCCACGTGGGGCTGGATGGAGCGTAAAGGGCCGCATGGGTTGTGACAGTTTAGCACACTGTTATACCACCAATACATAGAAGTGTATCACTCAGGAGTGTTATACTGATGGGGAGAATAATGTTTGTAAATACTAGCAGCTGTTAACTCACACGGCTATTTGATGGCCGTAGGTCGGGTCGACCTCGCCATGCTGACGGATAGTAAAGTTATAAAAGAGAGAGTGCTCGTGCTTTGGTTCTCTTTCTCGACAAATCATATGCATTAAAAGACCAATTTGTGGATGTTCAAAAACTTTCAAACAACCAAACAACTTTTCAATTCAAACAACCAACAAATTCTCTGAAGGCCACCATCCAGACTCAAAATGATCTTACAAACATTGTCATGTCTTGCGGCGTATCTACGTAATCATTCAACGGATTTTTTTTTTATTTTAGTCCTACTATTATGTGGGTGTGTTGATGGTTAAACGCCTGTCATTAAATAATTTAAAAAAAAAAAACAAATAAAAACCGCGAAAATCGAATTGTACATGCTCATATCCCACAAAGTATCTCTGATTTTAAATATTAAAAGGCAAATAAATGTAGGTATAATGTTAATACACCTCGATCCTGATCGTTATGTTGAGGACAAATTTAAATGCATTATTTACAATCTTTGTTCAGAGATACTATACAAATCGTAGAGTAT